>JACTOM010000030.1:3836354-3871835 GCA_015832385.1 Elymnias hypermnestra | reverse complement strand
TCGGGCCTTGTGGACGTCATTACGTGAGACCTATGTCTAACAGTGGACGTCCATCGGTTGAAGCGACAACGACGACGATGTAAAGTAATATATTTTTCAATAAATCCCTATATTAGCGATGTTTCATCCTTAATACTGTACTTAACAAACCAGGACGAAATTATCAAACTTGAGCGTCTTCAAAATCTTGCTATTCGGTTCATATTTGGCTTGCGCAAATATAACCACGTGTCAGAATTTTAACAAAAGCTCAAGAGGCTTCCGATACGACGTCGCCGGGATGCACATATCCTTTCTCTTTTGCTATTCGTGTGTGTATTACTTCGTGTGTATATTACTGTGTGCTATTCGATCCTAAATCGCCCCCTTACCTTAAAATGTTTGATTTTCATGGAGAACAATCAGAACAACGACCAACACGTCAGCTTATACTCAGAAGTCATATTTGTAAAACAAATTCCCTTTAAGTATTAGGCAGTCTCGCTCACTACACATCTTTAAAAACTCTGTTAGAAATTACTATCTGCAGCAGTTATAGACGCCCTTATATATATAAACTATATTTATTAGCATATTTGTAAGCCTGTATTTATGTTATTATAATTATTTGTAAAAGCAAAGCCATACTCGTCTCGATACAATTATTTATTCCTTCTTTATCAGATTTTCCTTATTTAGTAACAGTTTTACAGCAATTCATTCTTCCATACGAAATCGTAATTCAAACATATATCACTTTCTTCTAATATTCAATACGGAACGTAATTCCAGCCTTGCTTGCCAGTACCAACGCACCGACCACTGAACTGAGCATAAATCCTCTTTGGCGCTCTGCATACCCTCTGCCACTTGTCCGTCAATATAATAACTATCGCACGTTGCTGCTAAAGCTGGATCCAAAGGCGCGTAACATATGTTTATGTACTGAGTACGTATTAGTATATAGGTTTATGTATATGTCACGCCACCCACTACTCTCTGCCACGAACGGTACCTTTGCCAAGGGTTGTCTGGTAGAGAACGCTATCAAGCGATAAGACCGCCTTTTGTACTCTGCATGTTTTTGTATGTTACCTATATTTTGTTTTTGTTATCTTACTGTGGTGTACTAAAAGTAATAAATAAATAAAATACTTTGTACTTACCTGAACCATCCTGCAAGGAAAATCATTGAAGGTGTTTGACATAATAACAGGAAGTTACAAGAGACGGTATTCATAAGTCTAGGAGGCATAAGTTAATAAAAAATAAAACTCGTTATATCGAACAATGAGTGCTTTATTAACGAAATGTATGGTAAACGAATGTTTATGGTGAGGTTAATTGTATTACAACCAGAACTTATAAAATAAGTTACACTTAACAATTTCGCAGTAGCTGCAAACTGTAACAGTGAAAAATTATATACAATTTGGAGTAATAGTGAGTACAGATATAGAACAGACATTATTTTATAATAACTACTAAAAATGTGTTTGTGGACGCGTGTATGCCTATCATTAGGCCTTTACATAAGAGGTAGTCGCGATCAATTTCCAGGTATAACAGAAAATGGTGTCAATTCTGTTGTTATACCCTCTAAACTAAATATCTCTCTAAGTATTTTATTCAATTATATACAGATATATACTATTCGTTTTTTAACACTCGAATACAGATTTACTACAAGAAAGAATAGCTCACATTTAAATTTAAGTGTTGTCTGTAAAATTTGCACTTGCAATTCCATAATGCAAAATTCAGTCTTCAATCGGAAAACGTTTTGACCGTATATGATACGTTATTATGATTAGTATATTTAAATTAAATACTATTGAAACTGTGATTTTAATTACCCGAATAACGACAAGGATGACTCTGGAACTTTTTAACACTAAATTGTTATGTATGTTTTATAAAAATTTGTTATACACATTTTACCCGCTACACCCTTCAAATTTCACTATTGACGAAGTGCCATACAAGTAGCTACTTTAGAACACAGAACACAACAGTCAGAAATTTTATATTGCATGCAACGTGGAAAAAATTGAACCTTAATAGTCGTATCTAACTATAACTGATGTTTTATAGTGCAGTGTGCGTGTGTGCAAACTTAACAAATGATATAAAACAAACGACGTTTAATTTAGAGGGAATCAGAATCGACACCAATATTTCATTTCACTGTACTCAGGGAGGACCTTATAAAACTAATGATTCTCCGAGAGTTATTAAATTTTGATTTGACTGTTTTACTTCACTTTTTCTATTGTTTTACCAATAAATAGCCGTTGATTAGTCAATCTCACGTCCAAATTTACTATGCTAGTTATTATTTTCGTTTACAAAAAAATATTCCATGTTCTTATTTAAGAATCCTGAAAATAAAGTCATTTTTTTAATGGATAAAAGGATAATAAATAAATAATCGGTTCTGACAATACCTATAAATATAATACGAATATCAAAATAGATTACATAAGTATGATTCTTATAATTTGGTTTACAGATGGCAAATATATATCGTATATTAAGTAAGATTATACGTACGATATATTATAAATAATATTAATAAAACAATATCGGCGAACAGTGCAATTTTATCAATATTTCAATAATAGGTATATGGTTAAATTATATTATTACACATTTTGTACATTCCCGTGATTGCAAATGTAGAGTTTTCAGTACTATTCAATTTATACGGAAGAAGTTAAAATTTATTTGGTGACATTATCTCACGGTGCGCAATTATGCAAACTAATTTATATTTTATCATATTTATAAGCATAATTATAATTTCTTCAGTCTTAAAATTTATTTTTATTATTTGCATAGAAAAGTAGAATTCAATCATGATTCATGAGTCACCAAATTTATTCAAATACAACGAGTTCACTGTTTTGCTTTTGATGCATTAACCATATCAATATTGTAAAATGATTTACAAAAAAGAAGCTATTATACTAATGTATGTGTCGTTCGATACGAATTTAAACATCACACGCTTCTGTTAAATAAAACTAAAATTCATAATAACTATGCCTCAAGGATAGGAATTGTGCCTCACGAACGCCGCTTCGCTCACTCACACAATCAGAAACAGACATACAATCACTTAATTTGCTATTATCACGGTTTTTAGGAAAACAATACTACAGTTAATAATGTCGAAATCTGCTAGCCTTAAAAAATAAATTACGAAAACGTACGGCGGTTCAATATTTTTCACTTAGATATAACGTAATTTTTTTCCAATAAATCTCTCCATGGAAACTACTGAAGATAAACCCCTTATCGAGTTTCTAAATGAACGCTCATGAATAATGTTAGGAGCGGCTGATTTTTTATGCTGTTCTATACAGTATTGTAAATGTAAAACAATGACTTTATTTCCGTTTGGTTAAGCAGTATAAGATTATCTTTAAAAGTCCAATTTGTGTTGTAAGCTAAAGCGTTCATAGGAGAGAGAGTTCTCCAGTATAGACCCACCACGCTGCTTTACTGCTGCATGGTAGACTATATACCCCAAAATTGCCCAAACTACAAACCCCAATATGCGGGTTTTCTCAAGATATTTTCCTTCACCGAAAACTCAATATTGTATTAGAAAGAATAACCAAGCACGTAAGTTTGTTTTTATAAAGAGAAAACTTTTGATACCTCCCCAGAATACGAAACCATGACTTCTCTGAGCGAAAATCCACGCGCCTCATCACTAGGCCATCATGGCTATTTTGTTACTCAATTATGTTGTAATATGTATATTATGTAATTCTCTCAAAATTAAATTTCTATAGTCTGTCAAGCATATATTATCTTCCATCATATATATTTCAGAAAAATTATATATTATTTGATTCAAGTCAAAATTGAGAATGCAATATAAAATGAAAATTTACGTTATTATTTTTTACGGTAATACACGAATAACCTTCTCTTTCTAAGAGATCACAGTTTATAGAGGCCTGATCTTGAAACGCACATGTTATCTTAAGACTCAAACATAAATCACTCATCCGTACTTCAGGCATCGCGTTGGCACTTGACAAGGATTGGGACTAGAAAGGATTCAGGATACGGGAACTGACTAGGATTTCAGGAACAAAGGACACGCTGTTTGTTTTAATATAGGTAGTATTATTACACACAATGTAGTTGCCTATAACATTGATTATATATAGCTCCCGAAATTTTCTTCAAAAATATTTAATTTTATTAAAGTAAAAAGGGCAATGAAAAATTATGTACTCTCAAGGAATGTAAAATTTACTGTATCCCCCGAAAAACCCTATTATATTCCCTACTATATATCCACTGCATACTTAACCCTACGATTGCAAAATATACTAATGTCCATTGGAACTACTAATTTTCAGATCCCCGCATAACAGGCTCCGAACTAAACAGAGTAGACATTTTTTTTTCTTTGATCTATATACTTAATATGAAATCGATAAAAACATTTAAATAAATACTAAAATCACGAGTTTATAAATTATCACTAGTTGATATTGCTATGCCATGAAAATAAACGTATTAAAAATATCGTGTTAAATGTTACTTATAAAACGCAGATAGTAATTGCATTTTTAAGATGATAAATATTAAGACACTTTTTTCCATTTACAATAAACAAAAATTACTTGCGTACAATTTAGTGAGGAGCCTGTTCTTATATCTGAAAAAAAAATGACATATAACAAGTGGTTAAAGTCAGACTTTTTAGCATTTTATAAAACAAAAAATAACAATTTCATTAGCATACAGTAATATAATAATATACATTTCAATATGTATTTACATATACATAATATTACTATCATTAATATACACAAATAATACTTCATATCAATCGTGGAAGTTTCCCTCGTGGAAAAGATGGTGGTCAATATAAAATTAGATATTTGTTATTTTATATTGACAATTAATTTGGCGATATTATAGAATATTTTGAATTTAATGATTCATACTTAGAAATAAAATATATCTATTATATGAAGCGAACATGGGTCAACAACCTTTGGTTACAAAAGAGCCAGTAATGTTATGAGGATATTGCTGTGACTCACATTTTATCTAATATATGGTTACCCATATTTTTACGGTACGGTACGGTCTGCGGGCCGTACCGTAATGGCTTACGAACCGCTAGATGAGGACCCTGTAATAGAAGTTAAGGGAATACCTACGGTTTTTGTACAGAAATGGTTTTATTTTTAAAATGATTCTCTTAACAGGCTATTTTAGTTTGGGAATTTTAAAAAAATCGATTACATTTTATATTTCCAAAGTTATAAAAATATAAAATGGACAAAAATATTCGAAATAATCCTAATTTCGCCGTAAAGCAGTCCTCAATACGCAGTGAATACTTAGTAATCCGCATTTCGGACGCTTTACGGAAAGTCGACTAATAACCAAGATTTTGAAGAAGAAGACGGCCCATATTGTAGCCCAAGAATTTCTCTTAATAGCGCCAGGTTAGCGCTTGATTGTAATCTCACTTTATGACAAGTGATGATACAGTCTAAGATGGACGCGCTAACCTCGTCAGAGCTAATTTAACTCTTACGGTATATGCACAGTATCGTATCGGAAAGTATTTTTTTTAGGTTGACAGCAAGTATTCGTAGAAATAATGGTAACAAGCCAACTACCAGATAAATTAGAAACAACAATCTCCTAAATTTGCCCGAATACTCGCATTATTGTGCCAGCGAAGTTGTCAATGAGTAAGTATATCATATCATTACGGCTAACAGCTAATTAACATTTTACCGTTGAGCACCAGCCTCCTCACTTATATGAGAGAAGGTTTTTAAACCCCACCATGCTACTCCACTGCGGGCTGGTAAGCTACACACATACACCAGAATTACTCCCGGAAAATGCAGATTTCCTGAGGATGATTTTCGTCACCGAAAAGCAAAATGATGGATTTCAGAGAACTATCAGGCACGTAAGTTAAATTTTAATTAAAAGAAACTTAACGGTGCCTGCGTAGGATTCGAAGCCACGATTTCACTAAACAAAAATCCACAGGCATCATGGCTCATTACACAAGTAAAATTGTCAAAAACACTAAACGTGTTTTTTTTTTATAACTACCTTTTCTGAGCTGACGTGCACGATATCTACTTAATTCATTTATTTCTCGTGAACATTTTCTTAACACCCCTCTAAAGTGGTTTATCCGAGGGTTTTCAAATGGCAAATATCAATACATACTTGAAAACGTTTCAATATTGATGATTTAAATTGCAAAACCGCCACAAACTTTACCAGCCGGTAACTATTTGACAAATTAAAAATATTTTTTGAAATACAAATACTGGTAAAAAATTCTGAAAACAACCGACATATAAAAAAGGATAGTAAAATATTAGGTGTTTTTATGAAAGCTCAAATAAACTAAAAATTCGTCAACCTTTTTCTAGTGTAGAATAGCTGCTTAAACATCCGCAATATAACTGTCTGTATTAAGCCGAGCTAGTTTTTTTATATATTTATTTATGCCAGATTAATGATTGACTGTGATTGAACTCATCTGATGGTAAGTGGTGATATAGTAGAAGTTAATTTATCTTTTAATGGCAACTACATCACATCGTACCGAAACACAATTTATGTTTGCATGGTAACATATCTTTTTCTGACAGGAGGGCAACTATCGGTGGGCATTAAGCCAGTGCATCGTAATTGGGTGAAACTTGTTTTAAAAGACAGTGTGTTGTTGTTTTGATTAAAAAATAGGTTATTCATCCACATTCCATGAGGGAAACTTCTCCACATAAATCAGTTAAAACAAAATACAACGTAAAAATACTATTTGGTATATAATATAGCAGAAACGTAGTTCACATAAAACCTATCAAAGCAGTATATCTACACAGACATATCCGTACACATAATAATATATTTGTCAAAATAAACCAGTCGCAAATCACAGTTGATATAAATTCTCGATTTTCGCTAAGTCTTGTAATTAACATTTTAAACACGTGTAGTATAGTTAGCACATCAATTTTCTTATATACTTTCAAAATATATTTCAATAAAAAGAGAATTCAGTGGAAAAGTGTTTAAATGCTTTACGACAAGTATGTATAATAATTTTTAAGATTTCACAATAATTTATCGGTATACATTTTCCAAAACTATTAAAAACTTTTATATTTAACGTCTAAAGGGATATAATCGGTATAAATGTTAGTTAATATTCCAGTAAATACAAGCGCACGAAGGACTCACTACTGACGACTGTTAACTAACAACTCAGATGTGATGGTAGAACATGGGTTCCACCGGAAGCTATAATAACAATAAATGACAACCACGCGAATTAAAAGCAAATGCGAAATACATTTTCACAATTCAATACGCATGCAATACAAAGTGGGACACGTCATTCCGATGCCCTTTGACAAAAAAAAAGTCTCGAAATATTTTACTATGAAAATGAGTAATGATATTCAATGTACACGAATGTTCGTGTTAAAATCAATTCGAAAAATAATTAACCACACTCAATTCCGAGTAAAAACTACGGCTATTCCTACTGATCACATAAGAATAACGTTCGTGTTTATATACGTGGGCCACGTTGCATTCTCCAAACGTAAATTAAGGTAAGAGCACTAGCATTTGATTATGTAACTGTACTTGACCATTAACACACTTAAACCAATAAAATAAGATTATTCATTCTGTTTTAAAACTAACTTCATATTAAATAGCCTGTGCTCGTCTCTATACTACTGTGTCTACTATATGGTAAAAAAAAATTAAAAAACACCCGACTGATTTATTGTGGGCTCTTCCCTAAGAAGAGGGCGCGAAGGAACCCTCGTAACCTAAGATTTTAAGTCGTCCTTTAATAGCATCATCAGACGTACATTAGAATTTGTGTGTGGAAAAATATTATATTTGACGATTCAAAAGTGCTGTAATATGCCTACTTGAATAAAGATATTTTGAATCGACTTGATACTAGTCATTAAATCGTGCAATTCCTGCATCCTCCATTTTTGAATATCCTAAATTGCTATTTGCATATCGAGTGACGCACTATAACCGTCATAGCAGCACCTTAGTGGTTTGATATTGTTTTTGGTTTATCTAATTATTTGACATTAATTCTTTTTTAAATATGAATTTCTTTTACAAAACTGTCATCTGGGATGGTCTAAGTCTATAATTTTAGATTTTTATTTTATTCGAACATTGTACGAGCAAAAAGAAAAGCAATGGAATTTTGAATTAAATATAAGCATTAAAACAAAATAAATCTGTGCCCTTAAATGGTCATCTGCTGGTGCTCTTACCTAAGGTGTTTGTAGTTTCTTTTACTTGTGAACTAAAAGTGATAAGACAAGAACTTGTTAATATCGTGGGAAAAAGATGCGAATTAAATATGTATTCTGTATTGCAATGCGGGCTACGTATACCTACACGACTTAATAACGTGTGACCAAATTTTACGCGGCAATTTATATTGCCGTCTTCTTAAAATTATTAGACGGCATTTCGTTATCAAAACATAAGTTTTTTAGATCCTTGTAGTTAAAATATTCATTATATTTAGAGCCACAACGCATAAGCTATTTGTTATTTGTCCTTTTCGCGTCCATTGTTTCGGGTTGCTGCTAAATTTGGTTACACGTTAAATAAACGAACGCGTTTCGTTATTACCGGCGTGTGATCTACATAAGGTGACATCTGCACGACGTCAGATAACGTATAAACGGCACGTAAGCATGCAACGTGCGACATTTATAGTTCACGTTCACTAACAAATAAGCCTAGCGCCCCGCGATGCTCTACGTACTCAGCAACTCTGCCGATGTGTGCCTACCCCCTAACCCAAAGTGAACTTCAGTCACTACGGATCCCGAGCGTTGTCAGTATGTACACTTAATTTAAGTGAGCTGGTTATTGATTGAGCGGCTCAGGTACAGATATGGAGTGGCGGAGCGCGACTGGTGTTGGCACGCGAGCTGTCGCTGTCAATGTCTTCCCGACCCGTGCTGACATGACATGGTTCCCCTGCGATTCAAACAAATCCTTATTAACCCTTACCTAGACCTAGTAGTATCAAGTTTAGGTGCTCACTTCGTGTAAGAGTCCCAGGTAAAAATCACAATAACCAATAAGTTTAAATGAAATTCTATTTATTAATCTAATAACATTGTACCTTAAATACAAAAACGATGCCAACGCTAAACCTTCGGAAGCTGTTTGGAAGATTTTATATAATGTTTCTGTAAGCTTAATACAATGAAGTTTTACATTTGTATTCTTCTATTTTTCCTTTTTATATTGGCTATTTCATATCTTCAGCCATTGAGCATGTGTAAGTGCAAGTGTGTGTGTGTGTGTGTGTGTGTGTGTGTGTGTGTGTGTGTGCGAGAGAGAGAGAGAGAGAGAGTGGAAGTGAGTATATATGAGCGTGGATATATGTAAATCTAAAAGTTTGTAGATATATCGATATTACAAAAAATTTTTCATTCTCTTAAGTTTCCGATAGGCTTAACGCTCTTATTATGTAACAAATGAATCAGCTCCAAATGCAAGTCAGATTAACCGTCCTAGGCATGACAATACATCTGAAGATCGGTTCCAGTCCATAACAACCCACCCAGATTTTGCTATACATATAAGCGATGATTTTTATATACAACGTCACCCAACTGTACCACAACCGTGTGACATTGAAATTTCCAAAGTCATGTCTTTTGGTGGTCGCTGTCATCACTTCCCATTAAATGAAATCTCTGACAATAACCTAAACGCCATGATGAAAAAAGAATAGTGAACGAAATAAAGGACTCACCACAATGGCTTTTGCCGTCCCCTATATGCCGCACATGGCGGAGAGGCGCGCGCTGAGTTGCACTGGGAACTGGTCGGCGAAGCGACGCCAGTTCTCCTCGCCCACTTGCGCCTTGAAACCATGCAGGATCTTCGTAAACATTTCCTTTAGATCGTCCTTGGGGTGAGACCAGGAAGCCACCGCGTCACAGAAGAACATGAAGTCAGGCACGACGCCACCAGGATTTACTTGGATCATCTGACAGATGCCACGGAAGGCGGAGTCCTTCTCGTCGTTGTCGCGGATGTTCCGCAGAGACGTACACCTGTCGGCGCCCACGTGATTAGCATGTTTCGGTTATTAACGTGTGTTTGTTTTAAAGTCGCTAAAACGACATTCAATAAAGAATGATCGTCTATAGTCCAACCACGAAAATGCCATTAAAAGGGACATTAACTTATTTTAGAGTTACTTAGACCATGTGCGAGAGATCAGTAATTATTTTTTAATAATTCATAATTTCAGGCTTGGGTTATATAACTTCTATTAACGAGAGCATAATATATTTTATGACTGCTGTAATTTTAATAAAGTCATATTTTATAAAGATTTAAATGCAAAAAGTATTTAGGTTTACATATACGCAATTTATTGAGATACTATTTTTTAGTTTCTTTTTTTATCACATAATGGCACTTTAGCAACGGGACGGTCAGTGACAACGTTTCGATATTAATTTTGTAAAAAATACCTATATTTGTAATATTGATATTGACATCTGATCGTAAGACTTGACATTCTCAATAATAATATTTAATTAATTTTAACAATACTCAATTATACAGTAAGAAAGACGAAGTGGGGAATTTAGGACGAAAATAGAAATAAAATTTTCAGATACTTTAGAATTGCAATGTTGTTAAAATAAATAAAATATAAACAAAGAATAACTTTGATGCCTTATTATATTTAGCGCCGTCAGTTTTAGTTGTTATTAATGAAATCAAATTTGGTATTGCATATTTTTTATAGATAATTACAAGTAAGGATAAAATATTTTTAATAACGGAGATGTTATTTGATAATTTACATTAAAAATTCAAATTTCATATCATAATTGACCTTTTAACTAGAAAAAAGTACAATTAATTTCAGTAATAAAATATCTCATGATATAATGTCGAAACGTTATCATTCTGTAAACAAGAGATTTCCAGAGTGGAAAAAATTTACATTTCAAAGTTTCACAAATTCTCATATAGAAATATTTTTGAATTTTCATCTTTCCCGTTGAGGATAACAAGAACTTGTCAAAGAAAAGTACTATAACAAATTTGTAATATATCTTTATAATTGAAATTAGTTAGATACGATAGGAATATTATTAATGATAAACCTAATCGACTCGAAGCAGGCGATTTGAAATCACGATGTATTTTTTAATAACTGGCTTAGTTTGTCCAGTTATTAAAATTTGTCTCACTCAAACAAACGAGGCGCTACCTTAAAGAAGGAGCGCGAAAAATACACGACAAATTTTTCGTTTTCGCCTATTTGTATGGCCACGCATGACGCTCATGAAAGTGCAATGGAAAGCACGTGATGTTCCGAGGACTAGGTTTCAGATTTCCACATAAATGAACTAGTTTCTTTTAATACCCCCGTTCAGATCACACGTAATTTTATGATCATGAGAGTCAGAAAGGTTAAAGACATTTTACTTATAAAATTATTTTGCATTAATTATAGCACTTTCCTCTCACAAGTCAGTCTCACTGTAAATAGAAAAGATTTAATCTAAAATTGCTGCGATTAAAAAAATGTAACCCGTTGCAAATACAAATGTGTATGAAAAATAAAATACTGGTGAGTAATTAAATGAATGCAAATAAAAATGCTATAAAATCTAGAGGAAAAAAATCATATTAGTTTTAAATTTCCATGGAGTAACTGAAATGTTAATGAAAATGATTAAATAAGCACTTTTTACCTAATTATACTAAATACATAAACGATATACACATATAATGTAGTTAAAAGTGTATAAAGTTATTGAGTGTAAAAATAAAATCATATCAATTAATAGACACTGAATATAAAATTATAGTCCAAACTGGGAACAAATGCGAATATAAAATAAAATAAAAACTAATAAATAATTGGCTTTTGAAAAAAACCTTTGTTATAAATGAAATTGTTACAAAAATAATTTCTGAACTGAGTACCAAAACACACCGACAGTACCTGAACAAACCAGAGTGTGTGTGACGTCACAATGATAAAAATCATGGACACCAATCGTGGCGCGTTTATAGTCAAATGATTTTTTTTTAAATTGAATCAATTTGTAATTGTTCATAATCAACTAAAAACATTTTTATATTTCACATTGAACATAAATAAAGTTTTGAATACATATAAAAACAATATTTTTTCTTCAAAATCCGAATTGCAAAAGATTTAATACGCGTGGCAATTTGTATCTCAATTTGGACAAAATAATAATAAAAAATGTAAAATTAGCTTCTTATATATATTTAGAAAGCGGATGGTGTTCAACACACATAGTACAGCACTGAACACAAGATGATCGAACTAATTGTAAAACCACCCCATATATCAGTGATATTTAAAGTGTGGCCCGACGCGGCCGTACGCGGATAGGCATGCCTGCTTCAACAAAACTATAACAACAAATCGAATAAAACAATATAAATACATTCAAATAAGCCACGAACAAACACCATCCACGATCGAAATAATATCAAAGAACAACTTATATTATTAAAACGTAATCGTAAATATAAAGTAATAATAAAAAAAATTTACTACAGACCACTGGCGTACAAATTGATGTAAAACGGGTGCGACGTCGTGGGGGCACACATAACCTAGCCGACCGATAGTAATCGCTACGCGCCACAACACGACAACCGAGAACAAAACCAAGAAAACAAATCAACAAACCATTCAAAACATATCCAATTACATAACTCGACAGCAACAAATCGGTGTTACAAAGATAACTAATTATGAAAACATTATAGAATTGACAGCTATAAAAATTAAATCGTATAGCAGGCGGCCGAGAGCATCAGTCACATAAAACTTTGGCGCTCGCAGCCGCCCACGCTCAGGCTCACACCTCGCTATGGCCACTACTCGTGGGCAACATATGTACAGTACACCCCAGAAAAACTAAAAAATAAAATGATCAGAAGATGCAATGATACAATTAGATATTTGTCGCTAGCACGTTAATTATTGCGGATACTTATTTTTATTAAATAATATTACATACAGAGATACAGATCAAACACAATTATAACATCCATACAACTCAATAGTGTTAATTAACAAATATATTTTTATTCAATGTTGATAAAAAAAAATGTACAGATATACAACATATATTTGGTTAAAAAATCATATTCATTATTTAAACTCATTATGGCAAACATAGTGAACTAACAACAAATTATAGAAAACCAATTGAATGTGGTGAACGGAAAAAATATTATTAAAAAAAATTACTGCCACCAAACATTTTTTTATTTCTAGCCATAAATATAGTATTAACACAAAATACTAACAATTAATAAGAACTAAAGGTCAGTTTTACACAAAAATAATTGTAAATCGACTTACCTGTGTTCTCTAAGAGTGTTTTTGGTGTGCTCGGCCTATTGATGATCTCCACTAAATGACTCAGTACAAGAGGAATGTACTTCGAGGTTTCAGGCCCTAGAATAAATTTACAACTAAAAAAAAATTTGATGCTGGGAAATGCGCTAACGCTGTGAACGTAAGCAAACTCAAAGTCCCAGTGATGACATTAAAAACGCAATTGACTTTTTTCTAACTTATTGAAATATATTTAAAAAAAAATTAAGTGGTCTAGAGTACTAAACTCTAATACTTAATTACAAAATTTAAGAAGCTTATCCTAGAAAAGTAACATTTGGTAATCAAAAATGACTATCTAGTTTAAATATTTTATTATATAAGCATTTTTATTATATAAGAGATGTTGTTTTTAAAAACATCGAGATTGGTTTTTTTATTACCCTGTAATGTGCAAACACTATAAACCATAGTGTTTGCACATTACAGGGAAGTTCTGAGACAATAAAGTATCACAAATAAATCTATTCTCTAATATTATAGAAGAATGTTTTGCATTTTCAGTTTTTTTTTATCAATTTCTAATAACCAAGCTAAAAATTACTGGACCAATTAAAATCTTATAATACTTGTATTTTTAAATTGACTAATATCGGAAATTCTACGGAAATAGTTTTATGAATTTAAAAATGTATTATATATATGTACATATATATATATAAAGAAAAATTTGTGTATAGAAAAGATTATGAATGTATATCTAATAATCTGTAAGGTAGTAATTAAAACTAAGTGAAATACAAACTTCTAAGTGAAAAACAACGTTTATGTTAACGAAAATAAATGTATAGTCCGACTTAGTAGACTTTCCACTGTCGCGAAATCGGTATCTACGCGGGTGAAACCACGGGGTATTGGTAGTGATAAATATAATTTCAATCTACTTGCCTAATTTTATGCTAATTTCGCCGATAGCCCACGTCGCATTATTACAAACGGATATCAGCTCCGGGTTAAGATTCATGCCCAGGATAGGTAAGAACTCCGGGATGTAAGGTAGGACGTGCTGAAAGCACGCCTTTGTCAAGTCTCCCAACAAGGCAAAAGAAGATTGTCGGACCTATGAATCAACAAATAATATGTACATGTTAACTAAATCATACGGTTTTTGGTTTCGTTTCTCTCGTAATTTTCTTCAAATAAAGCAGGCTATAAATTTTCAATTATAATGAAAGATAGAAAAACTATTTGGTTTTAATAATAATAATAATAATAATAATAATATATTTATTTCAGATAGTGTGTTAGAGAGTAACAAAACAAATAGTTTTAATCTATATAAAATAGATATTTTAAAAATAGTTAATAGCCTATAAACCTTTTTATGGACAGATAGACAATGTAGGCTTATGTTGTTTGCTATTAGCTTTAAAGGCATTTAATGAAAACGTCGATGCTGGAAAGCAAAACGTATATTGTCCCGCATATCCCAACAAAAAAAAAGTTTATTAATTACAAAAAAATAAGTACAAACTAAGTTAGCCGCCATATTGTAAAAAATCAAGCTTCTTAAAAATAAATCTTAGCATTATTTTAATAAATTAATAAATATATATGTCGGAGAATAAGAGAGAACAGAGCGGCATAAAGCACAGGGGTGCAGGGTTCTCCGCCGACATCGTCACCAATGGGATCCATTATTTAATTTCTTATTCTGTGGGCGTTCGTCGGTAATGTTGGTGCAATCAAACACTTTGTTAATTAACTCGGATTATAATGTTCAATCACTTAATGTTCCCGATATCAATTTACACAAACTCATTAACAATAATAGCTAGGAACGCGACAATTTCAATAGTCAACCACTCCGGCCGACCGCCACTCGAGAACTGCCGAGAGACGCGCCGGACTGCCACTTATTGACTTTGCCCCCACGCCGATACACAGATGGTGCCAGCGTTCCACAGACTATTACACACGGGCCAGCGATTCACAGACTCTTGCACTCCGACATATATAAGTAAACTTTGTGTAAGAATGTTTTGTGTGTGTTCTGTGGCGTGCATATTTTGATAACGATTATCGAATAATCTAACAACTTTAATGGCCTCGCTGACGCAATGGACCAAATACTCGCTTCTTATGAGGCAAGAGGTTCTGGGTTCGATTCCCGGTGCAATTTTGGTAATTGCATAGTCTAATTTGTCTGAGTCTGTACTTCGTTTCGGCCTTGCTTAGTTACCTACCACTAGAAACACCTTCCCCCAGCCATAAATTTCCGTCCACATATAATGTTGGAGAGAAACCATAAGAGATCAATTAACCAAGTTCCATTTTAGACGGTATCATCATTTACCTCCCATCTGGTGAGATCACAATTGAGCACTAACTTGTCTAATACAAAAAAAACTAATTTCATAGATGACTGTTGTAATATGTATTAGGAAAACAATATTGAAATACCTCTGGCATGGGATCCTGCATGCACTGGTATAAAAGTTGCATGAGATTGGAATTCAACACTAAGTGATTAATATGGCCATCCAAACCCTCAGCAAGACCGCTCAGTAAGTCAAGGGCAACTATCATGAAGTCTTTGTCTGGCGCTTCAAACTGCTCTGGGCTTTGACTGTTGGCCTGGACATAAATACATTGCCATTATATAACATATCCTACAAATAACAAATAACAAGTAAAAGTATTTTTAAAATGAATTACAGTCCAAATAAAACTCTACATAACAAAATATTATTGTAATAAATGTTTTGTTTGTTACGACGACGACTGTATTAAAGTGTGTTAACTTTTAATGGATTAAGAGCTTATACTAAAAAAAAATTGATAACTATTTGCAACAAGAGGATAAAATTATAGAAAAAAAATATTTTAAATAATTTATTATGACAAACTCAAATGAGTTATACTATGTTTATAGTCTCGAAAGTGTAAAAAAATTAGTATCAACGCATTTTTAAACTTCACAAATGGAAGCAAATTATTTGCAGGTGTTATTGAACTCAGAAATATAGATATGTTTATCAAAGACAAGAAAGAACATTATTGTATTTCAAAATACTTAAGGCACATATAAAGAGAACTTAGGGGAGCTGGCCTAGGAATGATAATGTAAGACCAACTTAGGTTTTTGAAGATGTTTGTCCTCAATAAACTTCAAAATCCCTCAATAGATTTTAATATTCAATTTAACAGACGGCTATAGACCTATATGGTATGTATAATAAAATTTCAAGGGGAAGGAGAAACTTCACAAAGATATGTAATGAGACACAATGTAAAAGGGGTCAGATTTGCCAGTTTAATTGATTGACTTACAATGTTTTGATTTAAAGTCTGCTCTATAAGAGATACACATCTCTTGAACACTGGTTCACAGTAAGGCAGGAAACCTGACTGTAACGCTGTTGCAACTGATGACAGACACTATAAAAAAAGGTGTTAATTGTGATTATACAGATTGTAAATAATTAAATTTACTCTTATAAGTACTCAA
The DNA here is from genome assembly GCA_015832385.1 of Elymnias hypermnestra. Classification (NCBI taxonomy): domain Eukaryota; kingdom Metazoa; phylum Arthropoda; class Insecta; order Lepidoptera; family Nymphalidae; genus Elymnias; species Elymnias hypermnestra. Next base: position 3,854,904 of record JACTOM010000030.1, on the reverse strand, counting down.
TGTTTTAACTTTTCCGGCCGTCAGTACTAAAAAAATACGCGTGATTGGGACGGGGATACCTAAGGAACCCCGTTAAATTCTATGAAAATCTGAAAGTTATCAGAACATCAAGTGCACACCATTGCACTTCCTTGAGCCCACTGGGCGACTTACGCGACCGTACAAACTGTCGTATATTTGTTTCGCTGTGTCCTTAAGGTAGTACCGATTTTGATTGAGTGAGAGAAATAACTTGTCACTAGCAGACTGAAACAAAACATGCTAATAATAGGAATGAAGATGTTGCGTATCAATTATTTAGGATTTTGTTAGCAGAAACAATATTTGCAAACTATTAGCACTGATAAAATATAGGAAAAGTGTTCCTCTTCTTCAAAAATCGAACACACTTCTAATACTGAAATTTCAAACCCCTCGCTTCAAGCCGGCTAGGTTAAATTTCAAGACAGTGGTAAAGCATTTTGAAAATGTAACGAACAAGTTAGTTTAGTTGGAACGAACTGTACTACTCGTGAAATCCGTTCTGCAAAATGAGCAACCTAATACGGTAAGTTACCATAACCTCTTGTAAATAAAACAGCGCAAATGGTTTTTATATAACGCGCCGACGTGTAAACTTAGATGGCAAGGTTAATAAAATAATTTGATAAAAATTATTTTAAATTACTCTTATATAATGTAAATTAATCCTACATAATTCGTTCGATCCGTAAATATGTTTTCAATTCCATTCAATTTGATTAAAGGCTTTTTAAGAGTGCTGTTTTGTCGACTGAATTAAATTAAATTGGGTTTGGGTGGGGGTTGGAATGAATTTAGTAAGCTTGTAGTTTAGGAGACATCGGTTGGGAAGTTTTAAAGTCTGAGGATTACCTGCAAGAACCTTTTTTTGCATTTTAATTACTAAGTAACTTACCTCTAACAATGGGAAAAGATCTTTGTCCTCATCCTTTAAGACGTTCCATTTAGTTATAAGTGGCGGCATCAGTAAATTTATATATTCTGGCTTGTTCAAATGATGGCCGACTGAGTCTGCTAATGTACCAATAGCGTCGTACAATATTAAAAGGTTCTTGTGCTGGTATCTGCTGAACGCTGATACCAGAGTTTGTAGAATATGACCCAGGTATGGTACCAATTCGGTACACGCTTCTTCCTCGAGAGTAGCAAACGCTGAACAGGCTGCCTCTTGTACACGTTTGTTATTATCCAGAACGCGTTTCAGCAGCTGTAATAAAGCAATTTTTTTAATTATCACATACAGGATAACGTTGCATACTGTCATCTCACATGTTGATAAGTAACAATGCTGCTTAGAGAAAATTTAACCCTTATGATGTCTACACTTAGTTCAGTGAGTCATTGCTAATAGGTTTGAAACTATCTATGGTTGACGTTTCCCACAAGGTCAGACTTAAACAAGTTAAAAAATACAACATGCTAATTTTGTTACAGCAGAATAACATCTAGGACCTCTATTATGCTGAGATCTCACATAATGAAAAATTAATTGCAGAGAAAATTTAACCAAAATATGCCTACACTTGGTGTTCTTGATGTATCTATGCTCATAAGGTAGTATAAAGCTATGGTAGAAGTTTCTTTCCCACTAGAAAAAGTAAAATGTACAACTTCCTAAATTTGCCCTACTGAAAATCTCACCCATCATTTCTAGTTGAGAAGCCATTGCACCAGTAAGGCCATCAGAAAAGTACAAGTAGAAAGTACATCCTTAATTTGATTGGAAGAGAAAAAGTAATAACAATTGTTTTAATTAAACAAAGCAAAAACTATCAATAAAAATAAAAAAAACGTTTTAGTGACTTTCTAGTTAATTGTAGAAAATATTGCACAAATTGTTTTGGAAATTTTAATTTGTAATGGGAGTTGCTTATACAGTTTAAATAATTGTAAATATATTAGACTTTTACTCATCTAAAAAAATCTATAAAATAAAGGTTAACAGATTTATATCGAGAATATTCTTTAAACAATAGAGTAGTATAAAGAGCCTAAGGCTTATTTTTTTTTCTCATAGACCTAGTTTTAAAAAACGAATATAAAAGTGTTTTAGTAACAATGGAAATTTTTAATATGGTATATATGGGAAGAGTGTAAACTAACAGTAGGTATGAAAAATGATTTGAATAAATACCTCAGCCATGACGGGACGCAAATACAAATCGTGGGACTGTGAGACTATCCAGTGGGAGTAGCGCGAGAGAGTCCAGCATGTAATGGCACGTACGAGGGCTTTGCGCTCCCCAAGACAACACACGAGATACGGCACTAAGTCAGGCAAGTGCGGTACCATGCCACCCATACATCCGTCGGCTACTGCACCCAAGGCTAGTATACCAGACTCCTGAAAACCGTTATTAATACTTTAGAGGTTTTTGGAATGAAAACTTCTTTCATTTTGTGGATATTGAATGAGACTGAGCTAAAACGCTCGGCAACGCAAGGTTACCACGTCGTAGACAACTGGTCACTGTCATATTCACTCAGTGAACGTGTATCAAATAAAGAAAAAATTATATAACAGTAATATTTATAATTATATATATTCTTATATTATTATTATTCAGACTGCCTCATTGGTCCAGTGGTTAGCATGTTCGACTACAGACATGAGATCCTGGGTTCGAGGCCCGCGTCGGGCCAGTTCGAAATCGATATTGAGTTTTCTATTAAGATTTTCTCAATATTTGCCCGAATTTGGGAAAAATTTGGCGGTGTAATCCACCTCCGTGCCTCGGAGAGCACGTTAAGCCGTCGGTCCTGCGCCTCTCTCTCTCCGGGCGTGTCGGATGGCCGTCACGTCGGACTATGAGAGTGAAGGAATAGAAAGTACAATTGTGTACTATGCTTGCCAATCCGCAGTGGAGCAGCGTGGTGGGTCTATGCTCTAAAAACCCTCTCTCATATGAGCGAGGAGGCCTGTGCCCAGCAATGGAACTGCTACTTACCTTGTTTTATATATTTTAAATGTTATTAATTTATATTTAAAAAAAATTGTATTATTAATTGTCTTGATGTCATTATCACTTCTATAGTACGGTTTACGCTTACGGAACTTTTTTTACTAACAAGCTAACATTTGCCTGCAACCTCTAGCAGCGATGCTACAGTCGCTAAAATGGCGCTTCCATTCCATAAATACCAAATTAATGGTAAATTACCTCTTCGACGTAGAGCATTGATTGCACTTAACACCTGACAAATTTTATGGCATCGAAAGTTAACAAAAATCAGTGACACTATTGAAGTTCTTTTGAAATTGAATTGAAGCCATTTTATAATTTTGAAATACCTTAATGACCCAGTCGTCATGAAAGAGAGTTTCTTTAAGTATAGGAAAGAGAACAGGCAGTAGATCTGCTCCAAATACATTGGCAAGAACATCGAGTGCTGCCGCACTACACTTGCGCAAGTTCCAGTCAGACAACGACCCATCGTCATCACCCCCTTCCTCCTCGTCATCAGACTCTCCACCACCTGACATGTTACTGTCCCCAGCACCTGCTGAAATACAGAAAATTTTAGTATACTATAATAATTCAGGGCACACAATCATATCTGGGTAACAGAGAAAACTCTTAAGTGAAAGTAATTACCTGATCCTGTCCCATTTAACTTCTAAAACTTCTTTAAGAGAGAGTTTTATAACCGAAACTGCTACTTATCTATACCGGTAATAGAGCACATTTAACCAATATTATAAAGAGGAAACATTTTTGTTTTTATATGCATATTTGTTACGTTTTCAAACAAAAACTACTAGACTGATTTGAAATATTTTTTTCACCATTAGAAAGTTGCATTTTTACTGAACGATATATTACTTACTCAAAACAATAGGGATCCTTAAGAAGAATGCAATAAGGTAACCCAAGGTGCGAAACAAAAAATCTGTTATCGCTGCGCTGCAACCACTATTGAAGATGAACAAAAAATGTTCCACAATAGTATAGAACGTATTAATATCTATAAAAGTCCATACCATATGTCCAACTACTGTAGTTATGCCACTGTAACTTCTTTTATGCATTTTAAAAGGTAATACAAGTGCCGACAATAATCAAACCATATTAGTCATACCTCTGTATTAATCCTTATCCTATAAAATAATATTTTATGAGAGACAGTCTCAACACATGTAAAATACTGTTAAATTATTGAGATCGGACATTCCATTCAAAAGATATAGCAACATTAAAAATCTCATCCCAACTCAACTCCAGAGTGTCAAATATCGTGTATAGGGAAGCTCTTAGACAATAAAGTTTTACAAATAAATCTCTTCTCTAATATTGTAGAAGAGAGTTTTGCGTTTAGATCTTTGTTTTTATTTTTAACAATTTATTATAATCAAGCTAAAAATTAATGGACCGATTTAGAAACATATTTCAATACCTGTAGAGTATTGACTAATATCGGACATTCTATGTAAATAATGTTGCGAATTAAAAAATGTATTAATTAGATATATATTCGTTGTACAGTAAAATCTCTATATTGATTAGATTATGAATATAAATGCATATTTAATAATCTAAAAGAAAATAATTAAAAACTAAGTGAGGCAAAACCTTTCTAACTTCAAACAAAAATAAATCTATAGTTCGACTTAGTAGACTTTCCACTGCCACGAAATCGATATCTACTCGGGTGACACCGCGGGCCATTGCTAGTTGATTATATATTCATGTTCATGATATTGTTAAATTTCTCAAAGAGCCACAAATAGCAACTGCTTATGTTTTCGGGAACTGATTTACTTTAATTGTCTGCGCACATTTGGCCATGGTTATCAATGTTGATGTCTAATCCCCAATTTTTGAAGTCCGTGTACAAATCGAAGACTCCCTAGCCACCACCATAGAATTTACGGACCGCACAGAATTTTGTGAAAACTTGTACCTAAGGAAAAAAACCTCTCGATTCTTGGAACTTACAGGTTCGACTGCATTTATATTTTAAATAGGATTATTTAAAAGATAAAAACCCCAGCGTCACAGGCAAACGTGAGATATCTATTTATTTTTAAATGACAAACACTGTACGCACTATAGGTAGGTGAAGCGAGAGACATACCGAACCGCGGAACCGAGTGGAAAAAGTTGCCAGGAGGCCACGTGGCGCCACAGCATGCGTCGGCTACACGAGCCGCTATAGACGTATTTAAAATCTTTTTCCATCACTAAAAACTAAGATAGAACCAATGCTTTTCACACAAACAATTGTATATTATCTGTCTCACGTAACTTTAGAACAAAATATGTTCGTTTTTACACAAAACAAGACAGAAGTTGTGAATGTTGAATATAAAGGAATATTTTATGTTTTTGTGTACGTTTATAACATCTACTTAACATAAATACTTCGGTATGTGTAGGTATTGCATTATATTTAAATCTATCCCTACATTCCACACATGAAGCTAAAGCAATACTATGGTAGATAAACCCAATTAGATTTTAAAAAAGCATTTGACACCGTTTCTATCCCTCCATTAGTGAAAAAGGTGAAACATATAGGTATTAGAGGAACTCCGTTGAAATTATTCAAAAGTTACTTAGAACAACGAAATCAGAGTGTTAAACTTGCTCAATTTACTAGTGAAGTAACTGACATAACATACGGAGTCCCGCAAGGAAGTGTTTTGAGCCCAACCTGGTTTTTGATCTATATTAACGAGTTATGCAACATGAAGCTAATAAATGGTCAGGTAGTCTCTTATGCAGACGCCACAGCTGTTGATTTTTCTGGGTATTCCTGGGAGGAGGTTTTTAAATCTCGTGAAGACGGTCTTGCAGATATTGCTAACTGGCTTATGAGGGATCAACTTACGCTAAACATTAATATATCTAATTATATATCATTTTCAATTACAAATGTTGGTCAACCGAAAAATGATCTCAAAATAAAAATTCACAGTTGCATCGATTCTGCTAGCCAGTCTTGTTCTTGTCGAACTATTGATAGTTTCATCGACTAAATACTTAAGCATCATTCTCGATGAAAATCTGACGTGGTTTCCTCAAATACATTAAGATGCCAGCAGAATCAGAAAACTAACATGGATTTTTAAAAAATTAAAAGAAGTAGCACTAACAGTATTACTGAAGCGAATTTATTTGCCTTGGCTCAATTAATAATTGTTTATTGTATACCAGTATGGGGAGGCGCTGCAAAGACGAGATGTTTAGAAGTAGAAAGAGCGCAACGCTATTTACTGAAAGTAATGCATTCTATGTCACCTTGACATCCTACTAAAACATTATATTCTATCAGTGATGTATTGACAGTGAGACAGCTGTATATTCGTAACATTATAATAAAAAAGTACACAAAACAATACGCTTTGAACTCCATACTGCAAATCAAAGAAAATCCAAGTCTGTTATCCCCACAATCGTGACAAAAATGACCTTTGGTTCTGGACAATTAAAAGTGATGTTGTGTGTCATATAATAAAATTAACAAAATATTGGACATTTACTCACTAACAACTTACGAATGTAAAAATAAACACACATGTTTGCATGGTCTTTCTTTAACATAACATACTGATTTTCAATTAAATTAATAATTTATTTGCAAACTAAAAATGTTATATTACATTTAATATGTCATAAAATCTGACAATTAATCTGTGTAGAGTCCTCCTAATACACGTTTTCTTTTAAACTTACAAGGAGGTCACTGCCTATAATTGTTGATGAAATGAAATGTAATAAACATGTAATGTTATGTAAATGTAAATTGTATAATGTAATTAAATAAATTGATAATTAATAAAACTTGTATGTGTACTTACTACTCATAGGTAATCCGGGTGGGTCACTAGTGTAAATTAAATACAATTTAAAAATTATTACCATTATGCTTAATAGTGTGTGAACGCGACTTATGAAAGCGTGGTCGTATGTCTGACTCGCGGTCGGGCTCGGCGTCATCCGCATCATCGTCACGATCCCCACGCAGCAAAATCACGTCCATTTCTGAATATCGCATTCCTCGTACGAGGACAGGCAACAAATTCTGTAAACGTGGGCCCAGCACCTGTGAACACAGTAGAACAATTTTAAACAAAACTTGCTTGTGCAGCAATTATATCTGCCTAATGAGATTAGTGAAATCTCTGTATATCCCTCCAAATATAATATGATATAGGCAATATTGCCTGTATCATATTTAATATTGAAATTAATATTTAAGCTCATCATCACGTGAAACCTGAAGCAAGTAGCATAGCAAGTAGCTAACTGCTCTGTTTCACTCAGACAAAGAGATATAGAAAAATGAAAAAAAGCTTTTGAGTTTGTTAAAATGCAGTGACACAGTATTTTATGGTGGTATTTTTTATAATAACTCAAGAATGTAAGTCTATATACATTTACAATTACATTTTAAGTGATTTAGGTCAAAGTATTACTATCAATAAGTCTGTAAAGCTAGATCGTGATCTTATATAATAAAGCAACCAAAGGTTGTTATCATCCATATAAAAAAAATATTATAATAGATAGCCTAGCTGTTATCTCTTGTTCAGAAGTGCAGGACAAAAACCTGGTTAGATGTCACGAAGTTAGTCTTAATAAAAAAATTATGTGCCTAATGCTCATATTGGGATCAAATTTGAACTATGTATAGCCTGCCCTATAACATTAGTGCAGCATGATTGGTCTAACCTCAAACCTACTCTTTTTTGTGTCCAACAAGGATGATGAATGATGATAATTGGTTGTAGTATGAATAAACTAACAATATAGTTTAAATGTATGAAGTTGAATCAGTTATTTAAAAGATATTCAAATCATTTTAAGATATCTCGTCAAAAACTAGCTATATGATTTATTATAACAAGAAATGGTAGCATATCTCCAAGGCTCCTTGTATCTTGTTGTTAATATTTATTATTTACCATTCATTAAACTTGATTCCACTATTAAGGGGGAGAATATATGACCAATTGCCGAAAGTAAAACATGTTTTTAATCCTTTCGAGATTTCTGGTGCACCACATATGTCACTTACTGTTTTACCATACCAAATGATGACTGATTAGCTAGATACTACAAAGTCCTAAGGTGACCTAAAAGAAGGTCTGCATTTGTACCAACATAAAAAGATACCTTTCATCTATAATTATATTAAACAATGAACAAATATACTTTGCATTACAGCTATTGTATTACAGCATGGGGAAACATGCCCCAAAAACTACCATGAAATCTATTCAAATTGTGGAACATACACCCCTAAAAGCTAACACTCATAGACCTATATTATATCTGATGCACTCTCTTTACAATACATGTGGTGTATTTAAACACCAAATACTCAATCTTGTGTAGAAGCAACATAGAAAAGCTAGCCTTTGATTAAAATTTACTTCAGAGATACAGGTGTAATCTTCCATATCACTTCAACTCTGCATTTGTACAATTACATGAGCTGTTTTATACACATGCACATTTCTTAAACACACAATGAGAGGACATAAACATTTATGTACAACTAGCTCACCCCGCGAACTCTGTTCCGCCTTAAAGGCAATAAATAAGATTTCGTAACTTATCCGAATCCGCGCGTAAATTACATTATTCATCAATTTTCTAATCGACAAACATGTACCGTTGCACAGTTTTGGTTCGTTTATGTATCGAAGCATGATTACTACGGAGCCTTTAGGTGTAAATTGTGCGGTGGTAAGACAGGCATATCCAAGGAGTTTAAAAATTCAAGTGGGTAGTTGGTGGCTTCATCTTCGTTTATAACGCAGTCAATAGATTTGAATGAATGCATTGTTCCAATGATGTTATTTTGAAATATGTGGTTCAGGTACATCTTTATTCTTAGTCACTAAAATTGCTGCTCACTCTATCATTCATTATTTTTGTAGTTAGAAATAATGTTTTAAAACAAATTATTGATAAGTTCGTCTTTTGATGAGACAAAATTACAGAAATTATTTGGAAATGATATCTATCCGTTCGATTCATGGACAGGTACTTGACCATTATAATGTGACATATAATGGTACTATTATAATGAGTAAGAAATAGTGTGATAAGAGAATGTTGTGGTATAATAGAAGACATAGTGACCAAAATTGAGAAAGGGATGCTTAGATGGTTTGGGCATGTAGAGAGAATGAATGAAGGGAGACTGACAAAAAGGATTTATGAGTCAAGAGTGAATGCGAAAGTTGGAAGGGGAAGACCAACTCCAGGACATTTTAAATAACGGCCAGGTCAAGAGTACTCTAAACCGACAAACTTGTATGAAAGGTTTAATGAGAATGAAAGAAGCGAAGGAGATATGCAAGGATCGTTGCAAGTGGAAGGATGTTGTCTCTGCATATCCCTATGGGAATGAGACGTGATGCTATGTATGTATGTAGGTATTATGTGCCAAAAAAAGATTTTCCCTTCTCAAAAAATAAATAATGTCTTCAAATCAGTTCATATACCTAAACAAAGAAAATAAAAATATGTTTTGAAGTAAAAAGGCATTATATCCTAATTACCAGGGCCCCTGTACTACATGGAAGTTCTGTAATACTGGGTACCTAATACTTGTAAGTGTAGTGTAGTACAGGTATGGCAAGACAGTTTATACATACCTCTCTACAAACATTTTGTTCTGCAAGTGACAGCCAAAATTCACAAGCCTCTAGTGCTACACCTTCCTCTGGATCTTGTGTGCGCATTAGCATGTACTAGAAAATAATTCAAATGATTGTCATAACCTCTCTATGAAATAAGCATTCATTAATTTTTTTTGAACTAATCAGAGAACTGGCCCAATCATCTGATATTCACCCCTTTTTAATTAATCTTTACTTTACCAATTAAATCTATTTAACATTGCTTAATTTTTACAATGCTTAATTGAAAATACTTTGGTAATATATATAAAATGGAATCATGTGACACTTGACTCCAATATTTTGTAGTTTTTGTAACGTTGTTTATTCTATATTTTATTGATAGTTAAAAAAAATATGACAAGATCAACATTAAAAGCTGAAGGGCTATTAAAAGTGCATGTTATAGGAATTATAAAAGTACCTCAATTATGCTTGGTAAATAGCTTAGTAGACGATCCAAGCGGACCTCTAGCAGCAATACTAAGGCATGGCATACATTTTTTCTAACATCTGGATCTTCATCTGCTGCTAATAGAAACAAGTTCTGTAAAAAAAGGGTTAAGTATTAGGTCTGTATAAAGTATAATATTAACAGTTGTAAATAAAAATAAATATTGTCACCTCAATAAAAGAATCAATATGTAACATCAATGCTTGAGTTCGTCCCATGATAAAATAATTCACACAGGCAATAGCATGACATCTTATTTTAGGTGAGGAGTGACGAAAGAATTGCAGAAATTTAGGTATCAACACATTAAGTGGCCTATTGAGAGCATCACTATCCAATAATTCGGCAGTATCTTCACAAATCTTCTGTAGTGCTCCAAATGCTCCCTGTAATAAATACTCTATCATTACAAACTTTAAAATGTGAAATATATAAATATATAAGATAAATATATATATTCTCAAACTCCCTAAGTTAACAATATATTTTTCACAATTTATTTTAAATTACTCACCTCACAAACATTGTAATCTTGAGAATCAAGCATTGAACATAATGCTGGCAATAGTTCAGGCCATGATGTTAGTTCACCTTTGCTAGCTATTGTAGTGATAATGATACCAACAGTGGCACGGATCAGCGGAGATGGATCTCCAACAGCAGACAGACATTCCCGCTTTATAAATTCAGCTACCTCTGGCAAAAAGCTGTTGTAACGTGCCTTAACATTATTCTTTAATATCAAACCACTCAAGGATCTTGTTGGCTCTTCTTCAGACACCAATTTCGTCAGGACAAAGATTAAATAATTATTAAAATCAGGATACTTGTTCAATTCTTCCAATTTCTGAGATTACATTGTTATGGAAATCTAAAGCTGTCAATAAGTGTCATGTCGGAAAAATCGATTTTACTAAGAGCGTGTAAATTTTATAAATCTGCTTAAAGAAGTGAAATGCATATAACATTATCGAAATAAAAAAATAATTAAAGCATTATCAAATTAAATAAGCAACAAGCGGCAAATTTACACAAAAAACATCCACGCCGATATGTTCATGGTCTGTATATCATAAAAAGGATACTTGTTGAACTGCTCTTTGGGTGGCAGTGTTAGGTGACTGAGACTCCTTGAGTAAGGTTAATATTTGTCGCAATCCTTCTTGTTCAGGTTTCCACTCCATTTTCATAATAATACTACGAAAACGGTTTATTTTATTCGGTCTTGTAAAAATCAACCATGCCAAAATTTGACGAGTTTGTGTAGCCAGATAAAAAATTTAAAATGTAATATATTTTGTTACCGGGTGACATAGACAAAAGCAAAAGTAATGATTGTAGGTTAAGTAAAAATTATTACCCAAATTCAGATAACGTAATAGCTGAAGGAAATCGGAGATGCAAGGACTTAGAAACTAGTGTTAAGTGACTTTTAATAATACCAATTCGAAAACCAGGTAAAATTTCCACGGATCCAAATTCTTATCGTCCAATCGCCTTATCGTCTGTCTTAGCTAAAATTATGGAGCGTTTACTTAAGAATCGACTGGAATGGATAGTGGAAAGCAGAGATTTATTGGCCAAATCCCAATTTGGCTTTCGAAAGGGACTTGGTACCATGGACAGTGTAAGTATTCTTGCGACGGATATTCGTTCTTCCCAATGCAAGGGAGAGTTCTTAGTTGGTGTTTTCCTTGACATAGATTCTGCATACGATAACGTCTTGCTCCCGGTCCTCAGGCAAAAGCTGCACCAGCTGAGTATTCCGCCGAGAATGACCCAAATTATATGCAATCTTCTTTCATCAAGGACCATTTTATTGAAAACCCAATCACCTGCTTCTCTCTCTAGAAAGATATGGAAAGGGTTACCGCAAGGGTCGGTGCTAAGTCCATTGCTATATAGCATCTATACATTTGACCTAGAACTGTCTGTCACAAGTTTCTGTAAAATTCTTCAATATGCTGACGATATAGTACTCTATGTTAGCAGCAGCTCAATAGATGATATCTCTTCCCGATTAAACTCTGCCATGTCCTATCTTGGTCAGTGGTTAGCGAATCATGGCTTCTCATTGTCGGTACATAAAAGCAAAAGTGTCCTATTTACTCGCAAACGCGTTATCCCAAACTACAGCATTACATACGAGGACAATCTCATATATCAGTCCAACAGAGCTAAGTTTTTAGGCGTAGTGCTAGACTCTCGATTAAGCGGTATGGCCCATACTGATTATGTAATCCGAAAGTGTGAAAGCGGAATCAACACTCTTCGTGCCTTGTCGGGAGTTTGGTGGGGATCCCACCCCTATACCCAAAAGTTACTATATAACGCAATAGTCCGTAGTCATATAGATTATGGAATATTCGCTATCGACCCAATTCTCAAATCTGCTTTAGAAAAATTAAATAGGACCCAATATAAATGTCTGAGACTCATCTTAGGAGCAATGAAGTCCTCTCCTACAAATACGCTTCAAATTGAATGTGTTGACCCACCGGTAGATATTCGCCGTCAATACTTAAGCGATCGCTTTATGTGCAAAGTTTTGCAATTATCATCTCACCCTCTACTAAGCAGTTTACATAATTTATCCATGGTGATTAGGCCCAACCAAAAACCACCGAGTTTATTAATAAGTTTTCATAAGTTTACATCCCTTCCTCATCCACTTCATTCTTTTCCCAGACTTCCAATCTTTTTGACACAATATAAAGAACTCATTCATCGCCCTTCTGTAGTTGATTTGGGTCTAGACAAAAATACAGTAGCTGCTAACAATAAATTAAATGACATTTTAAATAATAATTGGCCTAGTTATCTTACATTATACACAGATGCATCAAAGCTATCCCAAGACGGATGTGTAGGCGTAGCGTGTTGGATACCTAAAATTAATACCACACTTCATTATAAATGTCCCCCACAGACAACAGTATTTACTGGAGAGTCAATTGGAATACTAGAAGCAGTTATTTTTGTACAATCTCATAACGTCCAAAAAGCCATTATACTAACAGACTCCTTAAGTTGTCTGCAAGCCCTTAGGGAAAGTCCGTTCCGCAGTAGGGAGAAACTACCAGTGCTGATTAAAATTAGACAAATATTATTTTCGTGCCAGCAAAGGGGTTTGTCAGTCGTTTTAGCTTGGATTCCTAGTCATGCTGGTATATGCGGTAATGAAACTGCCGACGCACGTGCAAAAACTGCAACTGACATAGGTACTTTATCGCATTTTCAAAATTATGGCCGAGATTTGCGTTTAATGGCTCAAATAGACTTGACCAGGAAATGGAATGCAGAATGGTCAAAGACCAAAGTCCTTAAAGGTAAGTATTATGCTGCCCTTCAACCAGATATACCCCGTCGACCTTGGTTTTTCTCTCGTAAAAATGCTGCTCGATGGATTATTACAACCGTCAATCGTTTACGCATTGGCCACGCTTGCACTCCAGTCCACCTCACTAAATTGAGAATCCAGAATCACTCGCTGTGCGAGTGTGGCTTGGACGAGGGAACAGTTAGCCATATTTTTTTTTCTTGCCCTAAAACCTCCGTTAAATTATACGATTTCCTACCCGTAAAAATTCCCCGTCCCTTAAATGTTGAGTGTTGTTTAATGTTTGTGTTCTCCCCGTACTGTGAACTGATATGTAAGTTTATTAAAATTAATAAAATCAAACTCTAACAATATATTTTATAATTTAATTATTATTTATTATTTTTATTATAATTTGTTTTGTGATGTTGTAGATTAACCATTGTACGATTGTTACACTTAAGTCGCTTTTTTGTAGATGGTACTTCAGCTATTAACAAATGTACTCACTATTGTGATAAAATCTGCCTAAAGATCATCGTCAAAATTAGTTATGAAACTGATGCGTGCTTTGGTCACACTACGTGATATTGGCGAAGTAAAATGTTCCCCATTGGTACAACTGAAAGCCATTAAATAAAAGAAGAAGAAGAAGTGACTTTAGTAATGACAAAAATTTTCATAAATTATCTGTAGTTCCCGTGTTTCTTTATTCTATGGCATTGTCAATAACTGTGGTTTAATGACTAAAGAGTAAATATGTTGTGTCAGACGTATTCCAGGAATGAGTGATGCACCTATTAACAATATTTTTCTTAATCTGTGGCCATCTCAAAACTCAATTCTCATAAGGCAATATTTTTAATTGAAACGTGTTTATATTTATCGTTCTATTACCTTGTTCTAAAAATATTTAATTGTTACTTATTACACTTGAGATTAATATACAATGCCTAAAGTTAAACTTGAAAAAAAGTCTCGAGTCCATAATGAAATTGCTAAGCAAGGTACTGTTTACATTTTGGTTAACTATTTAGCTATATGATGTGATGATGAATACTAATGATAGGCTTAATCTACAATTGGGGATTTATTACAAAAAACTAAAAACATTAATTAATTTAGATTCAAATTAACTGATTCTGTAAACATTTAAAATTTATTCCATATAATACACATTACTATCATTCTTTGTTTATATTCTAATATTATGGAATGTGTAATTGTTATTAAAATACTTATTTTAGGGATTCAGTTTAATAAAGACTTTGGACAACATATATTAAAGAATCCTCTTATCATAACATCAATGCTGGATAAAGCTGGACTAAGACCAACAGATATTGCTCTTGAAATTGGACCTGGTACTGGTAACATGACAATGAAAATGCTAGACAGGGTAAAAAAGGTTATTGCTTGTGAAATTGACACAAGGTATTGTATTCTTGATTATGCTATAGATATCTCAAGTCATCTTAAAAAAAATACATATTTATACAGACTTCTACTTTTAGGCTAGTAGCAGAACTTCAAAAGCGTGTCCAGGGCACACCTTATCAAGCCAAACTTCATATATTAGTTGGAGATGTTTTAAAAACAGAATTGCCTTTTTTTGACATTTGTGTTGCCAATATTCCATATCAAATAAGTTCACCTTTAGTATTCAAGTTGCTTCTCCATAGACCATTCTTCAGATGTGCTATTTTAATGTTTCAACAGGAGTTTGCCCAGAGATTGGTTGCAAAACCAGGAGATAAGTTGTACTGTAGGTTGTCAATTAATACCCAATTACTGGCAAGAGTTGACATGCTGATGAAGGTAAGAAACCTAACTAGTGAAGTTTTATTTACATTATTTATCAGAACTCCAATCTGCCTTTTAATAAGGCTTGTTACTATTATCATATGATTAATATAGTTCATATAATAATTTTAAGAGCAAGTTTATACTTTCATCAAAATCAACTGTAAATTTTTTTTTTCTAAAGGCCTCTACTGTACTTTCGAATCATCAAATATAATTTTTTTACCAGATATTATTTGAAACATACTACTGATGGCAATATTAGAGAATGACTGAATTTAAAGGGTTCCTTTGCCCCTGTTTCTGAGAAGAACCCAAAACAAACTCAATTGGGTGTCCTATTTTACTCATCATCGTTATAATGTAGTATTAATCTAGTTTATTTTGATTTGAGCAATTGATTCACTCTCACCCTTTTTGAACAAGTAATCTTTCATATTCTTTTAATGAAGGCCTCAAATTTATTGAGCAGCATGTCTTATAATTTAATAAATTAATTTTTTACAGGTAGGAAAAAATAATTTTAGACCTCCACCAAAAGTTGAATCTAGTGTTGTCCGTATAGAACCTAGAAATCCACCTCCACCGATTAACTTTGTAGAATGGGATGGTCTCACAAGAATAGCATTTGTTCGCAAAAACAAGACATTATGTGCTGCTTTTAAACAAAATACAACTATGGCTGTACTAGAGAAGAACTACAGAGTTCATTGCTCAATGAATAATAAGGTATCTTTTTTTGTATGAACAATGGGCATGTGCTTGTTTACAATGTCCCACCCTATGTTAAGTAATGTGACTGCATTTGTCTAAGAGGTACCTATTCAACTTGACTTATTATTTTCACAGTATTAACACTGGAAAGAATGAAACTTAATATATACCTATATTGCCCCAAAGCTGTCAAAAAGACTGCATCATGAAAGAATAATGTGTAAAAATAATTGTTTATATTTAATTATTAATATTTATTATAATATTTACAGTCACACAACAACTTATTAGTAAGTATTAAAAAAAAATAATAATTGTGATCTACCTTCATTCCTAAACTACCATATCGCATTGAAGGATATTCCTTTGGGTTCAAATCCACAGAAACGATGGAGTATTTCTGGGCCGCAGGTCAAATAATTGGAGTTTGATCGACCCAGGAATCTAAAGAGCTTAGTGGACTGTATTAGAGAGGTTCTATCTTATAAGGGCTAGGTGACTAAATGCTGTTGAATGGAAACAAATGAATCACCCACCTTTCATTCCATAGTTACTGTCATGCTGTGTTGTTGATGATCAGTTGTTCCCAATAATGTCCTGAAAACTGGTTCCTTGCAATGGGACACTATATTAAGATTGTCAGGTCACAAATTCACGGTAAAATCAACGAAAAGGGGGCGCGAGCGCTCGTGTTGCTGTGTCGCGGGCGAGCGTCGAACGAACTCTATTGTCGCGCGAATGAATGTCCGAACGAAAACGTGGATAAATTCAAATTGTTTTCCATCCGCGCGGCGAAAATAATCACTTTGCCCAAATTAAATGAAATATTTACTAACATGCATGTTCAAAAGGAATCAGATGAATTGGCAGGCCTAGCATAAAGATTTGAATAACAAGTCATGTACAAGTGACAGTAATAAAAAATATAGTGTATATATGTTTATATATTAAAAATTCAGAGCTGATCTTGTCAAATAAAAAATTTCAATTAATTCAACAATAAGTCATTTGATTATTTTAAATTTCCCAAGTAGTCAAAATGACTGCTATTAGGCAATACAGGTATAAGATATGTTTATACCAAAAACAAAAGAGGAGGCAAGCTACTACAATGATTAATAAATGAATTTATATGTTGTCACAGCGTTAAGTAGCAATGTAAATCACTATTTTTTTTACTTGAAATGAAAATCAATCAAAATTATTTCTTTAAGCAATCTAGTGTTAATAAAACTAACAATAAATAAATTTACACTAACAATAACAGTAAAGTTTATATTAATTATATACTTTAAAAACATTGGTATAACATACCACTACATAATATTTTTTTTTTTAGGAAATACCTGAAGATTTTGATATAAAACAAAAAGTGCAACAAATTTTAATACAGGCTGAAGCAGATCAATTGAGAGCCCGAACAATGGATGTGGATGATTTCATGAAATTATTACATGCATTCAATTCAGAAGGAATACACTTTGCTTAACAGAAAGAGTTTTATTTCATCCAATAATGACTTTAACATTTAGTTTCAATTAATCTACTAAATTATTAAGTGTATCTACTTTACACCATGTAGCACAGACTTGCAGAAACCCCTATCAGCATAATCGGAACCCTTACAACGTTCAGATTTAAATGGAAAACCAGGTTGGCCAGGCAATACCATTGGTTTTGATCTTGTAATTCTCCAACCTCCTTTTTTAGTCCAGTCCTAAAAATAAATACATATGAATTAAGGCACTGAATTATAAAGTATAAAGTTGAATGTTTATAGTTAATAAAGCTGATGAACTGGTATTGAAATCACTTACATTTCCTTGATATTTAAAATAATAGTGGGTAGCCAAAATTCCAACAGTTAAGAGTCCAAGTTTTCCAGTAACATATCTATAAATAACTGCACGTTGCTCACCCTGTAATATTTTTAAAAATATTTAGAGACAAGAAATATAAAATCATTGAAGGTAAATATATAACACTAACTGAATGGAGTTAATAATATAAAAACGCCAATATAACAGATCTTTCTTAAGCTGAGACAAAAAAATGTTTGTTGTTTTTTGTAATATAGTGAGGTTATTATTATGTAATCTTACCAACATTGGGGTGAGAGCATTAAATATTACATCCAATGGTTTACGATAAAAACGACGGATTGGATTAGTACGCTCTCTCCAATATTCTTCAACATGGACTGGCTCATTAGAAGCTAGTATTTGGTCTTTCAACCATTGCTTGCGCCAAGCTCTTTCAGCGTCGGTCATACCAATACATCTTTCTCTCTCCGATGCCACTCGGCCAGCTATAGTCATAGGCTTTACGCCCGCTGTTTGAGCCATTCTTATGTTTTATCAGCAATTCGATGAAAATAAAACTAAAGATAGTTTATGAATTTTAAATTATGACAGATTTCTATTGACATCTAATACGATGAATGACGTTTAAAAAGAATAGTGTATGACTGCAATAGTAACTGTCAACTTAGTATGTTTAGAATATTATACCAACAAAAATATTATTTTTAATATTGTTGTTATACTTGTAAATACATACATACATAGCATCACGCCTCATTCCCATAGGGGTAGGCAGAGAC
>JACTOM010000030.1:3803415-3835462 GCA_015832385.1 Elymnias hypermnestra | reverse complement strand
CACCATACGTAGATAACGTTGACCACAGCTCATTCCTCACCACTCGATCATAGGCCTTTTCTAAATCTACGAACGCGCAATAAACTTTTTGGTGTTTAGCCAAACATTTTTCAGTTATGCACCGTAAAGAAAAGACCTGATCCGTACATCCCATTCCTCTTCTAAATCCCGCTTGCACGTCCCATATTTTCTCATCAGTTTCATTAATCACCCTTTCAATCAATATCTTTGCATACAATTTGCCGACGATACTAAGAAGATTGATACCGCGGTAATTTTTGCACTCTTGCTGTGACTAGTGACTGCTGCTTACTTGTAAATCGCTTATAATATTATTTTTATAATTATACTACTCACTATGGCAACAATTATTAACTTCATTTTATTTTCTTTCGGTACTCTAGCGCAATTCTAAAAGGAGCTTAAACTGATATTTGAGATAGTTCGCTCTACCCTCCATATTAAAATCCTATCAAATGTATATACCATAGAAGTTGTGTATCAAACATATCAAAATATTCCTTAATATTATTATTATTTTTTACTCTACGCTAAAGATCAAGTAATACTTGCATCATCTGCTAAGGAGCTACAGAAGATGATAAATATTATGAATGATGCTTTGAAAAGTAACGGAATGAAAGTGAATGCGATCAAAACGAAAGTTATGCATTGTGAAAGATATGAATTTATGATGAATGGCAATATTTTGATAGATAGGGAACAACTGGAAAAGGTGAGAGAATTTGTAAACTTGGGATCTAAATTTACAAAGGATGGAACTTATGAAAGTGATATTGAAAGGAGAGTGAACGCAGGGAATATGGTGAATGATGCTTTGCACGCTTTTATCAATAGCCAGATAGTGTCTCAAAGACCCAGGCTAGCTGTGCACAGAGGATTTTGGTGCCAACACTTATGAATGGTAGTGAAAGTTGGACATGGCAGAAGAAGCGTAAAAGTAAAATAAATACGATAGAGCTGAAAACATTGAGAAGTACGAGTGTATAGAAACTCAATGACAAAGTAAGAAATAATGTGATACGAGAACGTTGTGCTATAAAAGAAGATGTAGTGATAGATGAATGAAAGGAGATTGACAAAAAAAGTTATTTATGAATCAAGAGTGAATGGGATGGCTGGAAAGAGAAGACTAAGGCGAATGTTCCTATACCAAATCCAGAACATTTTAAATAAGTACTCTAAACCGACGAACCTGTATGAAAAGTTTAATGAGAATGAAAAATGCGAAAGATATGCAAGGATCGTGGCTAGTGGAACTGGGAACTGCCTACCCCTATGGGAATGAGGCGTGATGCTATGTATTTTTTTATGTATTATTATTTATTGAATATTTTATTATGTAAACTAACCTAAGGTGTGAAAATGTTGGTCGCAAAAATTCTGTCATCACGTGAGCAACAAAAAATGTCCTACAATATTATAGAGGGCATTATTATCCACAAAAAGTTCGCGAAATCATATGTCCAGCTACTGTAGTTATGCCACTATAACTATATATACCGGGTGCTTCAAAAAAATGTATACACACTTTAAACTATTGTAGTTTTCCCGCTCTACAATGCTAATGTTATATTTCTTCGCCAGGTGCCAGCATAATCGTCCCTCTATGTTATATTATCAGTTGGAATTTGTAATATCAACATGGGGGACGTACGTTTGAGTTTTGAAGAACGTAAGCAGGTTATTAAGTGGTACTGGAAGTTTGAGAATGTAAATGAAGTTCAAAGACAGTGGAGAAGGGAGTATGATACAGAACCACCTTCAAGATTAACAATTACACGCATACGAGACAAATTCGAAGTTCATGGAACAGTGTGTGATGTGCATAAAGGTCATTCAGGTCGGCCTCGAACAGCTACAAGTGATGAGTCATCAACGGCAGTCTTGGAACTGTTTCAACGCTCTCCTAACAAATCTTCAAGGCAAGGGGCACGTGAAAGTGATGTAAGTGCTAGCAGCGTGCTACGCATTCTGAAGAGAGGCAAGTATCGTGTTTACATTCCAAGGCTGGTGCAACAGCTAAATGACGACGATCCAGATCGAAGGTTGCAATTTTGTGAATGGATTCAGGAGATGGTGATACGTGAACCGGGATTTATGGGTAGCATCATTTGGTCGGATGAAGCCCAATTCAAACTTAATGGAACTGTCAATAGGCACAATTGTGTTTACTGGGGTGAAGAAAATCCTCACATTACAATTGAAAAAGCTGTAAATTTGCCTGGTGTAAATGTGTGGTGCGGTTTGTCTTCAAGGGGACTCATTGGACCTTTTCGATTTGAAGGCACTGTAACTGGTATTAATTACCTAACAATGCTTGCTGATTCCATATTTCCTGCCATTCGTGCATTATACGGTAATGATGATTTTTATTTTCAACAAGATGGTGCTCCGCCGCACTATCACAGGGACGTACGAGCTTACCTGGATCAAAATTTGTCGGGCCATTGGATAGGACGCAGGGGGCCAATCGAGTTTCCAGCACGCTCTCCAGACCTTACACCACTGGATTTCTTCTTGTGGGGCACAGTAAAAGATGAGGTGTACAAACGTAAACCACGTAACCTAGACATTCTTTGGAATGAGATTCAAGCAGTGTGTAGAGAAATCTCATTGGACGTTTTGATACGATGTACAGAATCTGTGGTGACTCGTACTCAGAATTGTATTGATGCTGCAGGTCACCAATTTGAACAGTATTAACATTTGTTATTTATGTTTCATTTACATTGGACTTTCAGCTTTCTATTTTCCTGAAATTTAACTTTGTAGAACGGTAAATAAATTTTCTATGGAAGTTCAAAGTGTGTATACATTTTTTTGAAGCACCCGGTATATATCTGCAGGTTTGTAGAGATATTAGTATTATATTCCTGAGCCATGGTCGCAGGCATAATGTACATTATTTAATAGACACCAATCTTCACCGTTAAAAATGTCAGATAGACATATGAGTTCATATGTAAATCACACGCCCACATATATTATGCCATATACCTGTATAATATGCCATTATAAATTATATATAGATATATTATGTATGTAACAGTCATAAATCTATTGCAATTTTGTAAACGAAACTGTCGGATTTAAGAGTTAATTTAATTAAACCTCAATTGAAGAATGAATGATTAAGGTGTAAGGTGAAAGTTTTGAAAGAAAGACTTCTTTAGCATCGTTGTGATTTGAAAGTCGATGAATGGAAAAATAGGCAGACATATAAATTCATAAGATTTAACGTGGCCGTGGTTCTCTTAATGTTACCCATTACTACCCAGTGTAAAGTATTATCTATGGTACCAAGCTTGTAGCCTCTGTCCAACCAGTATAAAATATATAAGTATTATCTATGGCCTTTGTCATAGGACGATAAAATAAATTTTATCAAATTTATATTTTTGTTAATGTTGATTATTAATTTGTGTGGCTTGAAATTAATTTATAAAGAACAATCACTATGCCCCGATTTCACACTGTAGAAATAAACAAAACAGAATGGATTGTACCTGAAAGGTACCAAATGCTTACACCTGTAGGATCTGGTGCTTACGGCCAAGTTTGGTATGTGTTTATCAAGAATGTATAGGCAAAGTGCCAGTATTTATTTTTGAATTCACTTTTTTGCATAATTCAGGCCATAATGTATATATTATTACATTTAATGTTACATATTATGTTCGTTGATTAGCAGTCGTGTGTGGGTTGAACTGGTTTTATGAAACTTCTATCTGCTATCGTTCCGTATATAATATCTAAATCATATATTGATTATGATATCTGTATTTAATAGATACATGTGCACATCATACAGTATTTAATAAGAAAAGCTTTGAATCTGGGAAATTACTTCCGAAGTTGTTATAATATATATTTGTGATATTGATTAACACAAATCTAATGTTGTATTTGTTTATTTTATTATCCGTTTAATGAGAAAGGTAATGTTCAAAGACCATACAACCTCATCCTCCATTTGAATTCTATGATTAGCTTCATACCTCTATAGATATTTTACAATGCCAATGATTAACTTCATTAACTATGCCTTCATCAATTGATTACCATATTAACATACAACTTAACATGCTTATATGAGTTCCACTTACAAAAAATAAACTTGCATGTATGTGTTTCTATCTAATTATGTTATTCTCATGAAAATATGATTATTTCAGCTCAGCAATAGACTCCCTACATAATATGAAGGTTGCAATAAAAAAATTGGCAAGGCCATTTCAATCAGCTGTGCATGCTAAGAGGACATATAGAGAGTTAAGAATGTTGAAACATATGAATCATGAAAATATTATTGGTAATTTTATACTAATTTAAATGTATATATTCTCAGGAAGAAAAGTGACACTATACAAAGAAGATAATTTTACATAATTATTTTAAAATTAAATATGTAAAACAACTAATGGTATAATGACATTTTGTTGTGATATAGCATTATGTTTGCTGATTTAAATATGTCTTCTTAACACAATAAAATATAAACTAATCTGGTTTCAGTTCTAATCTTAACCAAAATTTTAATAGTTTCATTAAAACTTATGGAAGTAAAATTAAGCTTAATCATCAAAATTTGAAAATGTTTAAAACTAGTGCTTCTTTCGCATATAATCTATATATAAAAAGTGTATACAATTTGTATTAGCTTATTGGATTTATTGTTTTGAATAAACTGATTTAATTACTATGTATAAACAAGAAACCTATACTAATGTTTTGTATTTAATTTCTCACTCTATCTTTTAAGCTCTATTGTGAAATAATTGCAGGCCTATTGGATGTATTCACTCCAGAAAAGAATCTTGAGGAGTTCCAGCAAGTATATTTGGTAACTCACCTGATGGGAGCAGATTTAAATAATATAGTCCGTACTCAGAAGTTGTCTGATGATCATGTTCAATTCCTTGTCTATCAAATTCTTAGAGGACTAAAGTACATACATTCAGCAGGAATTATTCATCGGGTTGGTAATTTACCGAGTTAATTTTTTGTATTACTATATTTGCTTTTTACATGCATATTGTAATACAATTTGTGATATATTAACTGTGCCCCGCAAAATCGGTCCTTATGCGCGTCATTACGTAAGACATAGGTCCAACTGTGAACACTCATCAGTTATAAAAAATAAATAAACACAGTCTACTTTTCGTTAACTTCAGTACTTTAACGTATAAATAGGTTGGAGCCTTCTTTAAAGGGTGGTATTCTTTTAAAGCTACTTCTGTGGCAGAACAATAACAAAAACAATTGAAAAAAAATCAAAACACTAGAGAAAACAAGGAAAAGAAAATAACACAAAATCTTATACAGTATATAATTATTTTCGAATGTGCAGTGTAAATGTATGATAATTTATATGTACTGTGTTGTGTAAGTGAGATATGTCCTAATAAATAAATAGAATTAAGTAAGCCTTATTTCAAAATATAATATTAAAGAAAGTATGTCAGTTTATATTTTACACTATAGGTTTTAGTAAGAATTTTCATAAATAACAATCAAGTGAAATGATGAGGCGGACTAGTTAATATTAACCAAATTCTGCATCACATTGTACAACATTAAAAATTTCTGTTCATGTATACCCATATGCAAAGACAATTAAATAATATTTTAATGTTCAGGTGCATTTATTTGTAATGTTGATCTTAGAAATACTTTATTACATACTCTCATACTTATCAAATATTTAAAAAAATGCTTTTAAATGGGTCAGCTTAAGAATAACTTTTTGGCTATTTAGTCTGGACTTTTATTTCTAAGTAATGAATGTGGTTTACTTTAGTATTAGTAATACTGAATATTTTAGGACCTTAAACCTTCAAATATTGCTGTAAATGAAGACTGTGAGTTAAAAATCCTTGATTTTGGTTTGGCTAGACCTACTGAAACGGAAATGACAGGATATGTTGCAACTAGGTATGTATATAAATTTTTTTTGATGGCCTTGTTGAATCAGTGGTGAAAATATTCACTTCACTTTGTATAATGTGTATTGCACATTCGAGATTTAGAAAAGGCTTATGATCGCATGTTGAGGAATGAGCTGTGGTCAACGTTATCTACGTATGGGGTGAGCGACAATCTGATTCGAGCATTGAAGGAGCATTATGAGGATTCTAGTGCTTATGTCTGAATAAACGGGGCGTACACGCTGTGGTTTCCTGTCGAAAGAGGGGTTCGACAGGGATGTCTTGCGTCACCATGGCTGTTCAACCTATTCATGGATAACTGTTTAACAGATTTAAAAGACAGCATGTATGGGTTAAGAATGAATGAATTACTCATCAAATGTTTACTCTATGCTGCTGATGAAGTAATATGTACTTATGTACTTTGTATAAGTCCAGGGTTCATTCCCCTGTATGTCAAATTTAGGCAATTGTATTTACTAATTTGTTTGAATCTGTAGTGATAGATTATGGCTGTTACTAGTTTCGAACTCCCCAGCCAAGACATGTTAACATGCAAAAAATTTATTTCTGGTTTAACACTGAATAGAAACCATGAGAACCTCATGTGCCTCTAACCAAGTGTGCACTTCCATCTTGGACTATGACATCAATTATTATCAGGTGATATTGTAATCAAGCACTAACTTATCAGTAATCGAAGAAAAGTGTATACAAAATATTATACCCAAATATTAAGGGAGAGCTTCCAAAGATATTTTCTTTTATTATTAGTGGTTTTGTTTTTGTATATTGTAATATGATTTCCTAAGCATTAGGTTGTGGTAAATAGAGTGATAGAAACATGGGAATCACAAAAAGCCTGTGTAAATAGAATGTCAGTTGTACATAAAAAACTTCTTTTTTCATTTTTTTATTTAACCCCCTTGTTTTGAAGAACGAAATTTTTAAACATTCTAATATCTAAAACATATTAACTCTATATCTCTCTAAAACTTTACTATAACACAGCTGAAGTTAATCTGTTTAGTAACAAATATAAAAGTGTCCAAAAATGATAACTTTACTTGATAGATAACAAGGTTATATTTTGTTTTGTTTTAATGAAAAGCTTTTCTGAACTGATGAATAATTTTGGATTTTCCAGTTACAACATGTTTGTTTTATATATTGCAATTAAATTATACTTTTTATGATTATTATTTTGATTTATCAAAATTTACAATGTTTTGTTACACTATTATGTATTTTCTGTGGATGAACTAGCGGCAACTTGTGTTACAGTTGTCAGTGCTAACTTCCTACTGTGTATTGTTAAAAGTAGCCATTATTATGTGTGGTGTTTCATGTAAAATTTACTATTGTTACTATAATATAATTTTTCTTATAGTTGAATCTATTATCCCATTTAAGTATAATGGATGTTATAAAATGTAGTGTCATCTATTGCAGTCTCACTTAAATGTTTAAAAAAATGTGTGTTATGAGTTAATGAAATTCAAGATAAACATAAGATTTGATTTGTTTTTTATTGTTTATTAATTTATTTTAGATGGTACAGGGCACCAGAGATCATGCTTAATTGGATGCACTACAACCAAACAGTAGACATTTGGTCTGTTGGTTGTATTATGGCGGAATTACTTACTGGCAGAACTCTATTCCCTGGTACAGATCGTATCCTTTTTTCTTTCATTTATTATTGATGTTACTAGTTTCTATTTTCTTTACTATAGAGATTATTGCATCTTAATGCAAGTTTTCTATATGAATGTAGTGTGATTTGTGTAGACTTATGTATATTTTTAACAGATTCATGAAATAGGTTTTATGATAACCTGAAGAAGGGAGTCGAATGAGGTAAGGTAATTGAAATATTTATTTTTATAGTGTTACAATTTTTTTCACATAAAGTGTATAAGATTGAAGGTTAAATGACAGGTTTCGTATTAAATACTTCTCATAAAATCACAGATACGTAATAAAAAAGTGGTTGTTTTTTAAAATTTCGTTTTTAGTTTCTAATCATGATGTAAAAATATATGCATTATATAACATTACAATTATATTTGTATAATGTTTAATATCTATGGTTAGTGTTAATGTTATATTAAACAAAGAACTACAATATAATATAGCAGTGAAAGGTTATCGATAACTGTATCTCTCTTTTTCGACGAGAGCTGACTTGACACAAAACTAGCGCTCAGTTGTATTAAATACTCATTAAATAAAGTCATGTCATATTGATAATATACACTTTGTGTGATAAAACATACATTTTAGCTCATTTATACACATTACATGCTTTTTCAACCTTAATGGACGACACAGATATCCATCAGTTGAACTTGATAATGGAAGTACTTGGTACACCAGGTCAGGAGTTTATGCAGAAAATATCGTCTGAATCTGTAAGTATATTTGTAATGTGATGGGTTATTCTTAATGGAAATGGATTCTATTAATTTTTATCTTGATTATTTATATTATATAAGGCCATAGGCAGATACTACAACTTTTTCTGAAAATTTCAATTTAATTACTTAAACATTGTTTAATAAAACTTATTTTAAAATTTCGTACATTACATCGGGGCGAGATCTATATCCATAATGATATATAGATAATTGTTATAATCAATGTCTGTTAATTTAATATTTAATGTTGTGTATAGTACAGGTACAAAATAAAAACCGTCTTTAATAACTGTGTATGAATGTTTACTATTCGAGTATCTGCTTATGGGCTAATTACATGCTTTATATTAATATTATTAAACTTTGCTCTAAATTCTGTTTGTCGTGTCATTATGCTTGTGTCAGTTTGGTGCTTGCCTTAACATTTACGCGTTCAGATATTGACCATCTCACAAGAATATTATTTTTGTGTGGAAAACCAGAACAAGAGACCATAGACAAAATTTTGAGTGAAGAGGTAAGCTGTATTCAAAATTTATAAATAAAGGTCTCAATTGTCAGTGAGTCTATACTATGCCTCCATTTATTAATGCTTCGTAATACTTACACATTACATTAATTACTTAGATTAATATTTTATTTTAATAACTGGTATTAATATTAATCATAAAAATATTAACACAAATGTAAAAAGAACAAACACTCACCTCAATACATATCGAATTAAGAACTAAGGCTTTCTAAGATATACATTTATTTTGTTTCGTCCATTTGTTTTTATTTGTCCATTCTGTGACGTGCACATGTTCTTTGTTGACGTTGTGAGATATATTCTCTTTATTTATTTTTAATAAAAAAAAGTAAATATTATGATAAGAGGGTGAAGACAAGTGGTGTAATATTTTTTGAATAATACTAGTTCAACTGATGGGCACAGACCTCTTCACTCATGGCAGTGAATGTTTTGTAGATAGTACTCGCCACGCCTTGCAGCCGTGATGGCTTAGTCTGACTAAGCGCGATGATTCTCTTGTAGGCACTTTTAAGTTTCTCTTTATAAAAATGAAACCGAGGTGCTTAATTATTCTTTTCATTCCATTGTTGTGTGAAGGAAACGAAGTAATTCAGGAATATGTATAGCCTGACAATCCGCAGCAAACCTGCGTGGTTGATTTGTGCTTTAATAAAATAATAAATAAATAACCTTTTATTTCTTACATTTTTATCTAATTCACAAATATTGTAATACTTTCCCCGTATATTGCACAATGTGTAGTATGCAATATTCAGTGTTATTTAATTATTCTTGTAATTTCCAGGCTCGTAACTATATACAGTCCTTGCCAAGTTTAAAAAGACGCGACTTTCGTGATGTTTTCCGAGGAGCAAATCTACTTGCCATTAACTTACTTGAGCTGATGCTGGAACTTGATGCTGATAAGTAAGTGCTTAATATATTCCGCGCTTAATCTTTGTTAACAATAGATATTCCTTTTTTGTCCTTGTTTTTCCTTTGAGTCTTACACAATTCTGTTATTTTTCCGTTTTGGTTAATACCTGAACACAACCATGAAGTTTGTTTCAGTCGTTTAGGAGTAATTCAGTCACTAATTAATACACAAATACAGAGGGATTAAAAATAGAACATATTTTTTTACACCGATATTATGAGGAATAATTCAATGACCGAAATGATTTAATATAAATACAATTTAGCCTATTTGAATTCCGTAACGGTTTAGATTCATCACCAAAGCTGAACATCATTTCACTCTATGTAAATACACAGTATAAAATGAAATCGCTTCCGCTGTCACTTCGATTAGGTAAATACCTAACTAACTATTCAAAGTATGTACACCCAGGCAGCGATAGACAGTAATTCAAGACGATTAAGTATTATTACTTATCCAAATGAATTACATACGTTGTATATTTCAAGTAGATCAAACCGCATTTCATTAAAATTGATATCTTAGGCGATATCAGAGGTTTAAAAAGCAGAGGCACAACGGCTGGGCCAGCCGTACGTTTCGTCCGGGTTGGCAGTCAAGTATCAAATAGGTGTCGCCGTACTTTAAGACTAACATTTAAATGTATGCAGACGCAGATGTGCGGTACTTCTTATTAAATAATATTTTGATTTTAATCATTAGCTACATAACACTGTTTCATTATTATTTAAAACTTTTACAGGCGTATTACTGCAGAGCAGGCACTAGCGCACGAGTACCTATCACAATATGCGGACCCAACGGATGAGCCTATATCCGTGCCCTATGATCAGAGCTTTGAGGATATGGATCTACCAGTTGATAAGTGGAAAGGTATGCTATCATGTAATGCAGCTATTTCCATTACCTTTGGCTATACAATCACAGTATCTGATATTGTATTTAAACTTATCGACAACTCCTACGTATTTTCATAAATATTATTTATATACCAGGTTGGATTTAGAGGTGCGCAGGCCCTGGGACATAAAATGCGATTATTCCTTATGACTAACGTATTAATATTTATACTACAAGTTTAAAAGAATGTATTTGAGTGGTTGAATTAAAAATGAAACAATACCTTTATCGGCTTCTGTATAGATTTCAAATTCCTTTATACAGGGGCTCCGCTGGCTTAACCCTTTCGCTGCGTCTGTCGTATTATTGTGTCTTAACAATGTCGCACGTATACGAAGGGGTTTGTCACAAAGACACACAATTATCTGTGAAACCAGACAAAAATACCTACTTATTATATAAACATAGGTGTGCGATATAGTAGGAGATATTTAAGTATGTCAACACATTGCAATGAATTGTTGATCAGTTTGTTAATGAATTGAATATTATATAGAAAATTTGTGTTAATATCAAGAATTTGTTACAATACCTAATATTATTTTATTTATGATTTATTACAATAATAATATCACGCCCGTCGTCCTACAAAACGATTTACATAAAAAGTCGACCGCATAGAGTTAGATTTTAATAAGGGCCCCGAGTGTGAACTAATAACGGATTAAACCCGATATGTATTAATGTGAGTGAAGCTTTAAATAATATATTTTTTTCGCCCTTTTAGAGTTAGTGTGGCAAGAAGTAGTGGAGTTCAAGCCTCATCCACAACACATGAATACTGTCATCGAAGTTAACCCCTCATAATTATTTTTACATCATTGAAATAGTAGCAATATGAAATATTATTTCAGAAGCAATATTTTTATACTATGTTCTAAGTTATTGGGCTATAAGTTCTACAGAGTCAATTTTATACGTATAACATGTACGTGATTATATTATTTTATTGGTCAGTATGTTTAATATTAGTTGTAAAACTAGAACTAGACGTTACTTTCTTTAAACTGTAGCTAAATGATCATGTCAAAATCATTTAGTAATTGTCGTATACAACTTTATAAGCGCTTACTGCTACCTTTGTCTTACAAATGCAAGAGGTAAATGTATCTACTATTTCATTTTATAATGAAAAAAATTACGGGGCCAAATTGCCTTAAGTGTGTATCTGGTAGAAGGTCTCGGCCGTGACTAGTTACCAACCAGTAAGACGCCAGGGAAAAAAAATTATGTTCTGGTACGATACTGTGTAGAATCCATAAAGTAGTTAATTACCTCTTTGTGGATTAGCGTGTTAATCTAAAATAAGATTATATAATCATTTAACCCCAGGTGAGATCACAGTCAAGTGCTAACCTGCCAGCAACAAAAAATCATATAGTGGGGCAGTTTGGCAAAGGAAAGCACAGCACCTTAACCTAGCCGGCCCGAAGCGGGGCATTTAAAATCCCCCATGTAGGAGTTGTTTTTTAATAACTTAAGTATTAGAAGTGCTACGAAAATATGTATAAAATACAATTTTTTTTTGTAAACATAAAAACAATATACAGAAACCTTTTCCCATATTTTACTGTTGAAACCGCTAATCGTTTTCAAAATATTGTTATTGATAACTAAAAAAACCCAAGTAGTTGATACCTGCTAATCCTCTTACTCAAACAACAAGCGAGACAGTGTAAGGACAAAGGGAGACAGTTTTCTTTATCGCAGATTTGTACGGCCGGAAAGATTAAAGTTGCTTCTAAACAGATATCAAATATATATTTTAATCAAGAATGAG
This sequence comes from Elymnias hypermnestra, assembly GCA_015832385.1. Classification (NCBI taxonomy): domain Eukaryota; kingdom Metazoa; phylum Arthropoda; class Insecta; order Lepidoptera; family Nymphalidae; genus Elymnias; species Elymnias hypermnestra. The sequence goes on along the minus strand of JACTOM010000030.1, from coordinate 3,822,954 downwards.
TTCAATTAAGATTGTTTGTAGCGCGTCGTTCACGTCGTGTTATTTCGCTTTATTGTTAAATATAAGTGAAATGAATTGTAGCATTACAAAAGTAATCTGCTTTATAGCAATTTAATTTTTGCATTCTTTATTGGCAATTAATATTGTATAGTGTTGCAGTGTTGTATTGAAAAGTATCTAAGCTATATGAATAACATCTTAATCAGTTAACTGTATCTTTCGGTTTTGAATGAGTATAATACTATTTTTCGTATCATTCTGCCCTGGCCTTCAAATATTCTAAATATCTTCATCAATTTCAGAATATGCTATTTCAAATACAGTGTAAATAGGCAACGATCAATATTCAATGCATTGCGAGTATAATCGTCATGAAAAAAAAACTCCATCCATTCACTTCTTAATGACGAGTATATTTGTCAAACTCAGTTAACTGGTTAAAAGGCGAATCGGTTATTTCTTAAAGGAGTTGAAAGTTACCTTAATAAATAATTGCTTGTTAATTTTCAAAATCAATTTCTGCGAGATAAATTGTTTTATTTTTCCCTAGTTTGAGCCTATCTATAACCGTAATCTTATCATGTTAGTATTAGTGTTAGTTTAATAAAGCCGTCCTTTGTTATAACACCCGTTGCTCAGTGTTTGTTGTCAACTAACAACGAGTTTTAGTTATTTATTTGTGGTATGTGAAAATATCGCGCCATGTACTGTTAACGTGGAATGAAAGATTTTCTTACTTTTTTACAACAAACAATATATTCCATATAACATATACAGTCGAACTTGGGTAAGCGAGAACCCCCTTTTAAATAAATTGCATTGTTCTGTCACTTTTAGTCTTTAAAAAATAAGAGAGAGATATAAACTACAATGGACACTCGGATATCTGTTTCTGGACTTCAGTAACTATGACTGCTACTTACCTTTATAAGCGACAGACAAGCATGTTTGCACATTTGCGATTGCTATCTATTGATGTTTATAGAAATGTTAAATTTCTCAGAATTTCACAATTAGCCATAAATAGAAACTTTGCTATTTGCTACAATTTCTGGGAACCGAGTTATTTTCCTTGTCTGATGTTTTAACGGCAACCTTTGGAGATTTTGTACAAGTAGATTACGCCGTGATTATATAGCCAGATAATTAACAGACGACGATTTCGTGAAGAATTTTGTGAAAACGTACTGACAGTGGATGAAGCCGACTGATACAAAAGTAGAGAATGTTCTAAAGAAAGCAACAGATTTTAAATGCACTAGATAAGATAAGTATGACGCTTGTTGATAAAGCGATATCCGATAATTTTACGAATAACAATATAATGTAAAAAAAGAAAAATACTCTAGATGTTTTTTTAATTATGCAAGATGTTATTGCAATGTCATCCATTTAACCTCTGTGAGTGAGAATGACCATCACTGGTACCTCTGTAGGGTAAAAATTTGGGTTAGAGAGAAACTTCTAAGCGAAAAAGACATGGACTCGCTTATCCAGGTTCGGCTGTATTGCATAGATATTTTTATTTTATTTATAAAATTTTACAGCTTTCATAGTTAAGCGTGGAAAACCCATTTAAATACATATTGATAAATGCTGAATTCAAAATATTCACATATAGAAAAATTATTGTCAAGTAATCGTTTCAAAGATCTGAATGTCAAAACCGTTTAAGCAGAAGAAAACAGAAAGTTAAGTTCATGGGAACGTTTTATTTTATTTGTATATATTAATTTCAATATTATAATATATCTTTATATTCTTATTAAGTATTTTTATGAAGTGTATATCATTTTTGGCTCTATCGCATTACTCTCGAAAGCAAATACTTATAATTTGGAGGAAAATCATAGAGCTAAGCTTATCCGAATTGACACAACATTAAAATTTAATTTCCATTGCACCGCTATACAAGCGCGTACTTAAAGCTTAAGTATCGTATAAAATTCCTTTTAAAGCTATATATCCAGGTATATATTTTTTGTATTTCAAATATAACTATAACATTTGAAAGACCTATCATATCTATAGGTATATAGAATTTTTTTTAGTTTAGCTATTTTGACACTTAAATTGTAAATCTTAGTAATGTCACATTAACTTGAATTTTTAAGTAATTTCTTTGTAATACATCGTGGCAAATTAGTTCAGTTGGCGCGATTTTAGAGTTAAAATGTAAATTGCTATATCCGTGAATGAAAATGTTATTATCCACGCATCATTAATATATTAACCTAAAACAACATCAATCTTGTACGTTATTTTGCCTTGTGAATTTATTGATTGAATATAAGTTGTCTTTGACAAGACGTTTTATTCTTTTATTTAACATAAGGATACTTCAGAATTGCTATACTTAATTACGGAATTACGCGCATAGTATTTGAGATACTATTGCTATAATAATCTAACCTAATCCAGTCTCATTCAGAGATTTGCGCAGAAGATAATAAAGAGCCCAAGTATATGTGTAAACGCTAATGCAGTGCTATTCTTTCACTATCATAGTCAATTTGTTTGGCGAATCAGTGAGAGGAGAGACACAACTGGAGAGAGGAAAAACAACCAGAGATAACAATTTCGGTTAAGACTAACCATCTCTCCACGAATTAACAATCGAAAAAGGTGCAATCTCTATTTTCTTACAGTTTTATATGACAAATAATATGCGAGCAAGGACTTTACATAGTTTCGACATTACAATTTACAAGCCCCACCTCCTTGAATACGATGATAATTTCGTGACTGAAAAACTTTACTAAACTTACTTTAAAGCAATTGTATAAAAAAGTTAATACAATTCATATTTATTATTAGCATTAACTTACGAACTTCTTAAAAGCATATCAAGAAACATTCTACGTGATCTTTCAGATGCATGGCGTTGTACAATTTTTTGGCATATAGTATTATTAATTAATGTTTAAAAAAAACTGTATTCAAGTGTCATCAATAAAAAAGTTTGAATACACATATGCTTATCTATATATCTCGTGAAGAGAAATTATACTTACTATAGAAAATTAGAAATAAGCGAGTTCGAATTCTGAACTATAAAATAAAACTTTCGTGCTCGACAGTTATTTTCAATCCATCACTGCTTTTCGGTGAAAAAAAAAACATCGTGAGAAAATGTGTAGCCGGCCAATCCACAGTGGAATAGCGTGGTGGGTCTATACTTTAAAATCCCTCTTCTACCATCGAAGAGATCTGTGTCCAGCTGTGGGACGCTAATGGGCTGCAACTTACTATACAGAAATAGTAGAAATTTAATTTGGAACGCGACCTTGAAATTCTGAGCTTAGAATTTGTAACCTGGGCCAAAACTTTCCGACCAGGTTCCAAAAAATGACAATTTTTAGATTGTGTTATATGAGATTAGTGGATCATTGCAGCCGAAACTCTTATATGTTGATTTTGCTTTAGGTCTGGGTTACCGATACTATACTACTAAAATGTCAAATAAATTTATCTTGACATGCTTGGAAGTAATTAATTAAAACATGTATTTCAACTATTTATAGATGATCAAAACTAAACTTTGTTTTGATCAGCAATTTTTTTGCACAATTTCCTTCGTGTTTTCTTCAACATACTTAACATAGACGAGATAATGTGCTTAATTGGCACACCTGAAAGCCGATTTAACAAAGAATCTAGTAAAACGTGGATTAACCTCTTATAGACACAGCATCGTACCGGAATACATTTTGCTTGGCGGCACGTCTTTGCTGGTAGAGTGGTGAGCAGCTACGTCCGAAGCCTTTTACCAGTTGAGCCCGAGACAAATTAAAATATTCGCACGATTGACCCGAGCGATGTCGTCACGCAATTTGTTTTATTTCTAACAGATTAGCGCTTGGCTACGATCTCACTTGATAAAAAAATCTAATATGGAAGAGCGCTAATTTGATAATTTACCTCTTATGTATCAGGATTCTAATAAAACCCACAACGTGGTTGAATATGTTCTTTAATTTAATTTTTGCTCACTTTGCATAACACTTCTGACATAGTTGACATACTATTTGTTTGTTTGCAAAACAACAATCGAAACGTCAGCCGTGCTAGTCAGAGTCAAGTAGCAAACTCCATTTATAACGTTCTTTATACACGACATAAATTAAGTATCCTTTTTATATTTATGACATTACAAATACAAATTGTCACGAATCAACCATTGAGAATTCGATTGTGAATTGAAATACCCGTTTCAGAATCAAAATCTAACATTATCTTAATTCATTAAAAGCATAAAAATTGTACATCATATTCATTTTGACTTTATTATGTAAACATTTCAAGTTAAAGACAGGAATAATTGAAGTTGAATGATGAAATAACAAAATTATTCTAAAACTTAAACTAATATATACAAAATGGCTAGTACTCATCTCAAACTCTACAAGTTTTACAGAATAAATTATAGGAAGTAATTGTCTGTAGAACGTTTAATGGAGTAAAAAAAATATTTCAAGTTTTATAAGTGATGCATTACGTTTTAAATAGAAGCGCGTGATGTAATCACAGTTTCCGTAGCGCATATTGAATTCATTTAGAGATCCGGCTCTATTAATTTACATTAAATAATATACAAAATTATCACAATATTCCATTTCATTCCTGACGTAAGAATAAAAATTAATGCATCCCCCTCATTATGCTAAGGTTCAGTGGCAAATCATCTTCAGAACCAGAATTTTCAGTAGCAGCGCAGTCCCGAGATTCGTTTTCGCCTATATCGTCGACCTGTCTCACAGCACTCTCTCTACTCCTGTCTCCGTTGGTTGTAATGTCTTTGCTTGTTAATTCTGAATTCTTTGGACTATTTATTACATTAACAACACTTCTCAGTCTTTTACTCTCGCGAATCGGTTTGCTGTCGGGCTTGCGTTTCTTGGCCGCCGTGCCGCTGGTGCCGGGCTGATCTAGCTCCGGTTGCGCACGCTCCGCTTCGCCCGCAACATTTTTATCTTCGATGGCCTTCTTTGAACATTTGACGCCCTTGCCACTGTGGGATTTATGTTTGCTTTGCTTCTCTTTACTCGGCGGCGGAGTGTCCTTTTTGGTTTTGTGGTTCGATCGTAAGGTACGTTTTTTAGTTCGCCTCTTGTTTCTTTCTGAACTGGTTAGTTTCCTTCGTGGTCTCCTTCTTCTGACCTTATCGCTGGACGATCTCATCAATGAATCGGTGGAGCTGTCGCTGCTGTAGGAGTCCGACGAAGAAGAGGTGGGAGAGATGAATGCCGAGCCTGATGTGGGCTGAAAACCGGGAATATCGAAGCGAAGAGCCGGGGAGGGCGTGGTGCGGTGCGTGTCTGCTGTGGTGGCCGTGTCATTGGACCGGTAACGCCTTTTACGTCGGGGCGGCGGTGGGCTCGGTGTGTAAGCGCTTTCTTCGCTGTCCGTGTCGTCGTTCATATGCACGTCATGTTTTTTGAGGGTGAGCTTCACGAGTGATACAGGCCGATTCTGGGATTCGTCGATATTCATAGGCTCCGGCACAGTACTTTCCTGCACGATGACGTCGCTGTCCGATCCTAAAAGGTCTACCACCTCTGGCGTTCTGTCTTGAGGTGGTTTAATATATCCTACGACCATGACTTCAGAGGAGTCGTCGTCGGAGTCGGATTGGGATAAAGTCTCGATGGATATGACGTTATTGATGCCTGGCTCTGTGATAAAGCTTTGTGGGTAGACGGGGGCCGGGGCCCGAGAGGGTCCCGGAGGCGGATCTGTGGGTTCGGAACTCGAAATCATGACAATGTCGGAGTCGACACTCGCTTCGGATTCCGAACTCGACAAGACCTCGCTGACCATTGTGGATATATTGTTGTCGGTGGTGTACTGTACGTTGCGGTCATAACCGTTCATGTCGTAAGGTGTCGAGGCAAAACAAAACAATTCATGTAGGAAATGTTCAGTATTGTCACCAAAATAACGCCACATCGTATCTCTGAATTCTGTCGAGTTGATACTAAATTGAGGTAGTAATTCCAATATTCTAGTCACGACATAGGCTACGTGTCCAACGTTTTCATTTAGCAAATAATGAAGTTCTCTATTTATCCATGGGACCAATCGATGCATTTGTGAAGTGTTGTGCCTATAAAATCCAATTTATTCTATGAGACATAGATATACATAAAAAATGAATGTAAAAAAGATGTTTCTTTGGATGTCAATTTAGTGAAACTTTTTTTTTAATTTCTCAAAAAGCAATTATTTTAATTTTAGTTAAATCAATCTTAGTTTAAGAAATAAAAATCATTTGTACACTTTTAATTCTAATGTAGTGTCCTACACTACAGTACATACAATGAAATAATGTTGCTAAGTAAGAAAATTCTAGCACGATAAAACCATTAAGAGATACCTCATTCCAGTTTAGAACCATCATATTAGTTTTTTACGCAGTTGAAAGGATTCGAATATTTAACATACTGAAAAAATTACATTGTAGGTGTATGTATTACATGTAAAATTATATTGCATCTCTATGTATTACCTGTAAAACTCGGGAGTGCAATCTCTAAAGCGGCCAGTGAAATCGGGCAGCGGCCGGGCCCATAAATTAAACCGATACACGGTGCGACGGAAAGACGCAGGTGAACGACGCCTCGGTACCGGAGCCGGCGCCGGGAACAGCTCCGCCACTAACGGATAGTGGTGTAACAGCAACTGCTGGATCGCTAACGAATCCTGTCTAGGCAGAGTCAACGTCGTCCTGAAACAAAATTTATTATTATAAATATTATTTCAAGATGACCATGTATTACATTGTAGCCACTGAAAGCAGTTGTTTTGTGGGCGTCATTAGGTGAAACCTATAGGTTTCACCTAATGAAGACCAATTTAAAACGCCTATAATGAAGACTAAGATAAGTAGGAGCCCATTAAAGTTTTTAGAGTATAGATCCACCACCCTGCTCTAGATAGATTGGCAGGCAATGCAGGTTTCCTGATGTATGGATTGATTAATATTTCCACAACAATGGATTAAAAGAAACAATCAAGCATGTAAGTTTCATTTTTAAAAAGAGAAACATAACTGTGCCTGCCCATGATTCACATCTGCCGTTTCTCTAAACGAAAATACATGGGTTTCACCACCAGTTAAACGATCATGGCTTTGACGAAAACTGTTACTATATCGTGCAAAACAATGGGCTTTTTGAATAGAAAAAAAACTTTTCAAATTTATAGAAAATTTTTAAATCATATTTTTTTTTTGTTAAATTCTGATACATAGAAAACATCTTTAAATTAAATTCTTACTGTTATCAAATATTTAAAGTGTTACTAAAAATATGCTTTTCATGTAATTATATGTTACCTATATCTAAATCGTCTTGTAGAGGTGAGACTGTCAATATCTATTCTATCAGATAATTCCTCAGTTTGTCTTTGCTCCACCATATATTCTTCATATTGATGGTTTGAACGCACATTGTGTATTATTGATCTGAAATTCTGTTTACATAATGGACACTCTGCCTTGACCTGGAAAATAAAAAAGGATCTATCACTTATTTGAAATTAAATAGTCATACAATATATTTAATATTTAGAACTATGATGCCATGAACAAACTAATAGACCATCTATAATGATGAACTAAATTCCCAATAAATAAAAAACACCAGTGTGGTACTGTACTTCCATTGAATAGATTTTGTCTCTTACTTCATTTTGTATTATGTTATCCCCTCACTATTATTTATCTAGTATTTATCTGTTATAGGGTAACTATCAGCTAACTGAGAGATGGATGAGAACTAGTTACAACTTTTTATATTGTTTGTTTACAATGAAGCACATAGCTGTGATCTACCAAAGTGATGCTAGATTACCAAATGTAATGAAAAGGCCTAAGGTGTTTAAGATAAGCTTAGTACCATACTAGAAGGTGAATTTTGCTTGGCTGGTGGCATTTTAATGATAGGGTTAAAGCTACCTAGAGCTAGTCTCCTGCTAGTAAATGACGGCCTCGCTGGCGCAGTGATGCGAGTACTCGCTTTGCTAGCAGAGGTCCCAGGTCCCGGTAGGACAAATTTAGAAAATTGTATTTTCTCATTTGTCTGAGTCTGAACTGGTGGGAGGCTTCGGCTGCGGCTAGTTACCACCCTACCAGTAAAAGACATACTGCCAAAACAAAGAGATTTGTATTCCGGTATGATGGTGTGTAGAAACCATAAGAGGTATATCACCTCTTACCAGATTAGCGTGCTTTCATCTTAGACTGTATCATCACTTACCATTAGAAGAGATCACAGTCAAGCGCTAATCTGTCACAAAAAAAAGATAATTTATTAAATTTAGACAAAGTGCAAGAGCACTCACACTATCAGCTGCTCAACTATCAAAGTTATATTAAGGAAGTCACTAGTTATTTATATATATAGTACGTTACTATCTTTTAATATTCTAGATATACATATAATTTTAATGCATTCTACACAAATTTAAATGTGAAAAATATTTTATGCACGTTTTTTAGGCAAATTCCTTAAAAGAACATTTCCTAATAATATCTTTAATGTGTTACATTAAGTCAAATAAAACAACAGATTACAGTCAAGAGGCTCACCTCTAAAGAGGGGCTACATGACCTAATAGACAACCTCAGCTGTATTAAATACACATTACTACTAAAAAGTCTTAAATAAATAGATGTACAGCTGTGCTGTACTGGTAACCTACATCTTGTTGACCATTAACACACATCACCAACTCTGCTAAGAAGCAGTGGCCTAATCTTTCTACTTCTCAGCAGGCCACCTGGCTAGCTCTTAGCTTTCTTTTTATTTATTACTGACAAATTAGCACTTTTTATTTATTACTCACAAATTAGCACTTGACTGTAATGTCTCTTATGATTTGTGCACAGCATCACACCAGTACACAAATTATTTCCTTGGGAGCTCATCTTTACTAACTATCCACAGCTGAAGACTCCCAAAAGTTCAAACAAATTAGAAAATGTAATTTTTCTTGTCAATAACATATTAGGTAATATAGGAGAAAAAAATCCTATTATTTACTTCTACAAAAAGCATTTATATAATAAATACCTTGCTCCAAGTAAGTAGACATTTGAAGCAAAACTGATGGAGACAAGAGTCTGTAAATGATTTGTTTCTGCATGTTCCAAGACATATAGCACAGTTTGGGGGTGGTGAACCTCTGCCTGCCTCATGTCTTGGGCTGCTATCATCACTTTTCACACTGTTGGAATTAGTTCCAGGACTATTATCTTGTGCTCTTGCTGGCAATGAGTCCATTTTAAAAGACCCTATATCTGACAAACCAATTACAATATTTATTAAAAACCAATTGATCATTAATAAATTTCAACACAATTAATTAAAAATATAGCTATTGAAAACATTCTTTTAAAATGACATGTAATCATTTTTTATTTTGTAATTTAAAAAACAATATTTTTTATGTATTCTTTATTATGCCTAAACACAATGTGTAGCATATTTCAGTTTTAGGTTTGAATAAATAATCTTGAATGGGATTTTTAATATATAACAACTCAATAATTATAATATTCATATTTTAATTTAAGGTAAAAGAGCTTTTAGGACATATACACATCAAATTTTTGTATAATATAGCATTCCAATAACTATAAATATATTATAACTTATGAAAACTGCTCTTACCCTTTTCTCAATGTTGCTGAAACTTCTTCAATTTATTTGAACTATAGTTACTTAGCATGATATATTAGATTCATCAAGTGGCGTAAAAGGGTGAATATAAGACATGATCGCCAATGTAATCTGGATTATTAAACTACTGCATCAACTCACAATGCCTGTTTGTACACTCATATTCATATTTCACGTATTTGTCAATTTCAGTGTCATGAAATCTTGACCCAACAAGTAGAAAAATCGATTATTAGTTTTTCATTGAGGTTATTTGAAGTACTTAAACAAGTGTGCAGCAATAAACGATTAAACACTTATATTTTGAAATATTGTTGATTTCTGTAAGTTAATTCTGCATCCGACTCAAGAATTATTGAATTTGTTGTAAATTGTAGTGCGTGACACCTTGACAAGGTTTTTTTAATAACTTGTTTTCACAGAGTAAAAATTAAATCAAAAATGAAATAGAGACATGCTCTATTAACATGATTTGATACATGTATTCGATTGTAGTATACAAAGAATCGATCGATAATCGAACTTATGATATAAGAAATGTCGATTTAATCTTTCTTATTTAACAGTCGCCCAGCGCTATTGGTTACGCTGAGTCGGTTCACTAATTACTTGGCTCCATTTCACAAGCGCATTCAGGTTGATGCACTAAAACGCGTATACTCGATTTTTAAGTTAAGTCTACTGTATAACAAATAATGTATCGTTTCAATAATCACATTATTCTAAAGGGGCTAGGCCGCGGTAAAATTAAAAAAAATTTTTTTTTGTTTGACCTTTGAAATTATGACTGCCAACTCGCTGTTTCAGGAGCTTTATACAAACCAGCAACAAAATTGACAATTTTACGATGAGGAGTTTGACACCGAAGATATGTGTAATACTTTAGAGGTAACATTCGCAAAACATCTTTTTGACCTGATAACGTCTCATAAATCAATGAAAATCGGTGCACACACTGTAAAGGACGATTCACCGTTACGTTTCACCTGAGCCGAGTAGGCAAGTTAGAGCGCGGAACTAGCAATAGAGGCGTAATCGGCCTAGTTCCTTTGTTTATCGCAGTTTTCACTGAATTAAATCAAATTTTGGTAATTATCTTCCTTATTGTATTTTGCAGGGATGTATGTATCGGATTTTTGATCTCGAAAGCTTTTCATTTTATGAACAGTTTTATACGATTTTTTTTACTAAAATATAATTATGGAAGTTCGTATATAACCTATACCTTTTTAATCATATAATTAGTTTGAAATTCCTAACGTAGTCCTCTAGGTATTTTCATGTAGTTTGATGAAAATTTACATTAATATTGAGAATCAAATATCCCGCCGCGGAGCGTCCTAATAGAGAAAATATTATTAATAGGTTGAATTATTTCGATGTCAATAATTCAATCTATATTGAATACAACAATTCAAACTTCATCATCTATATTTATTTAGTCTGTGAATTTCAATTGCACAAAGGTGTTAGTTGTCATTTTTAAATTTGGAATTAGATTTTACGAAAAAAAAAAACTGAGATAAATATATTTTGCTTGACCATACTTAAAAATGGGATTAGTTAAAAAGGTTTGTTGTGTGAATATTTAACTTTGATAATACTTATTAGTTTTTTGATTATGTAACTATTAAGGTTGACAGTGTTTCATTTATCATATGATTTTAATATTTTAGACTACGGGTCTTGTGGGTTTAGCAGTAGCTGCTAATCCACATCATACATTAGGAGCGCTTTATGGCAAAATTCTGAGAACTTTGCAAAAAATGCCGGACTCATCTGTATACAGACGTTATACCGAACAAATTGTAAAAGAAAGAGCAGCTATATTAAAACAGGTAAGATTGTCTGTTACAATTATAAATCCATACATTCAATATATATACATATTAAATTTGATATGTATATATACAAAAATATATTTCATTTATTGTTTGTAAATAAATGTTATTGCCTGTTCTCAGACACGAAAGTATTGTTATTGTATAGTTATCATAAGAAAAATAATATTGTTTTATTACAGACACAGGATGCATATGAAATAGAATCTAAAATCAACTGTGGGCAAGCTGAAGAGCTTATTATACAGGCAGAAAATGAATTAAATTTGGCTCGTAAAATGTTAATCTGGAAACCTTGGGAGCCTCTAGTTGTTAAACCCCCTAAAGGTCAATGGGATTGGCCCCCAACTAAAGCTTAAGTTTGCGGTAGTTCTTTACTTAATCTTGTTAGTTTACCATTATGATTCTTTTAATAATAGAACATCTATTCCTGATACAGCTCATAAATTGGATATTCCTGTGATCCTTGGTTTAATAAACATGTTTCAGAAGTCTCTTTTTGCTCAGAGCTGATATAAAGGACAAAGAAAATTTTTTTTTTAAAGTAAGCTGTTTTAAATAGAGTTTCAAATAAATAGTCATGTGAGATATAACATACATTTTTTAAATCCCTTGTTGAAAGGGTTGGTCCTTGATTTTTTGTGTTTATTAATATAACCACATATAATTTGTTTAACTTTAAAAAATTTAAAGTTGAAATATTAAATACAATACTGTACCAAGAAAGATTTTGTAGTAAGTATTAAAGCTATAATTTAAATATATTCTTGATGAAATAAGTTCAGATTAATTTTAAAATAAAACAATGTAATGTTAGAGGCAAAGTAAAAAAAAAAAACAATTTTTCTTGTTCATTAAAACAAGGAAAAATTATTTGGATTTTAAAACCAAGCTGTTCAAAACAGAATACATGTCTGGCAGATGCTAATCAATATTAATAAAATTATTTTACATATTTTGAACTGAAACTTCTTTAGAAACGTTGTTTTCAAACCAGGTGCAACAGAAAAAATGGCCAGTGAGAGATACAAATAGGATGAAGCTGGCAAAGAATTTGAAAATTAAATACTATTTAATATTTTCTGTCTCTAAATTTTACGCCCATGCTTCATTGCCACTCTTTTGTGTTGTTGTTTATTAGGTCAGGAGTATACAATTAGCGGCCGGATTGCCGCAGGTTGATGACTCTTGGTTTTATGTCCACTTACATCAATGTGGATTTATTGTTGTTGTTTATTAGATCAGGGGTACGCAACTAGCGCCAGCGGGCTGACGACCTCTTGGCTACAGTACACTTCATCATGATTGTTTAAATAGATAAAATAAAAAATTAATATTTATACAAAAAAGCCAATTTACAATTCATATTAATTTTATCAACACTTAATATTTTAACAATTTGCTAACATATCTTCCTTTTTACCTCCCTCTTAGCCTTGGAAATCTAAAGTTTTATATTTGTATACATAACAACACTTAAAAATTAGTTTGCCAAAGAAGTTTGACTTCTGACATGTACTTTGTACACATGCACTTTGAATTCTACCAAAAAATATATGTAAATGGTAATTTAACAGCAGAGTGTGATAGTTATTATATTATATTGACGGCCAATGGGCAGACGGTATGCAGAGCGCCAAAGAGGATTTATGCTTAGTTCAATGGTCAGTGCATTGGTACTGGCAAGCAAAGCTGGAATTACATTCTGTATTGAAAACTAGAAGAAAGTGATTTTTGCTTGAATTATGACTTCGTACAGAAGATTGAATGGCTGTAAAACTGTTTCTAACTAAGGAAAATCTGATAAAGAAGGAATAAATAATTGCATTGAGACAAGTATGGCTTTGCTCTTACAATTTTTATATTTGTCTTGGATTAAATCATATAAATGGTAAAATTGTTTTTCTTATTCATAAAACAAAACAATGGTTTTTTCCTTTAATTCTTTTAATACAAATAATACACAACCTTAATTGCTTGTAGAACAAATAACTGAAGTGAATAAGATATTTTGATTTGTAATACATATAATTTTTATGATTAATATACTATTAATCTGTGAGATAGCTCCTGCACTATCCATTGGTAGATTTTATTGTTCTTGTTATTAATAATAGCTCTTTTCAAATCATAAACTGTCAAAAAACTAATTGTATGTAACATTATACAAAGGAAATATTTGAGTATTTGGCACAGTGCATAAGTGTCCTTAGGAATGTAATAAATATTCACTATTAATAATACAAAATAAAATTATTAACAACATTCTAATAATTGTCAAAAATATAAAAAGTTATCAATAAAGTTAAATTTCATCACATTTTTTGTAACATTTATATAAATACCCCAAATAATTATTAAGCATTCCGAAAACTTTCTGAATATCATAAAAGCTATTTACTGTTTGGTAATCTTATATACTCAATTGAAAACTAAGATTACCAATTTCATAAAATAATTTGTTGTATAACAATGGTAACTCATTTAAAATATTTGTTTATCATATAAGTTATTGCTATAATTAGCAAGTTAATAATTATCTACAAGTTTTAAATTATGTTAATGAGTCCTGCACATCCACAATATACAAACTAAATTGACTTATTACTAAACAATAAATAATTGTATAAAATTACTAGTTTTAAATTACTCCATTTGGATCCTGAACTTAAAAGAAGCCTAAAAATAATTATTATATTGACATTATGTAGAAGTCACACCTTTTCTTGCCACTAAAAGGTTTAACACAGGATGTTTTTTAATATAACTGACTGCCTTTTTATGTGTCACCATTGTAAAGTCATAGCCATTACATTGAAGAATTTTATCATGCATTCTTAAACCAGATTTTGCAGCAGGGCTTCCTTCATGAACTTCTGTAACATAGATACCCTACAAAAAAGACACTGATTAAATTAATAAACTTAAAATAAAATTACCTAGAGTGGAAGAATTTAATTTTTTTCAATTTCAAAATATTTCCATTAGTTCGGTTTACATAATTACTGATATGCAAACTAGAGATATTATTTATTAAAATATATTAAAACATTATTTATAAATGATTTAATCCTTTGTCCAAACACATCAGTATCTAACATTGAGCTTCCAAAAAAGTATTATATGATTATATAAAAATTTAATATGTAGATTAGGTTTGATGTCAATAAGTTGGAAACACTTCATTTTGTAGTCCCCTTATTCATATTTAGACTCACTACAGTATTTTATCACAAAAATGTAGTTTAATGTTTGTTGGAAACAATATTGTAAATTTATTTGAAAAGGTTTTGGAGGCTTACTGCAGAGATGTGTATAACATTTTCTACACTGAAAATAAAGTTTAGTTCTTCAAGTTTTGATTCCTGTAGTGAGAAAATACTTAAAAGGATTTTAGCAATAATGTATTTTTTATCAATGAAAATGTATTCAACACATAGTTGCTTACTAATAAAATAGTCATGACTTACATTGTCTGTATAGCCCTGTGGGCTTTTACGGTAATCTTGGTCAATGCCTCCCCCTATTTTGAAGCCACACTTCATTACCTCTCTGCCTTCGGCATCCACTCCAGATTCTTTTTGAAGTGTGATTGGGATCTAAATAATTATTGTGTTATGGTAACATTGAACATGATTTTTAAAAACGATTTAAAAAGACAAACGAGAAAGGGAGTGGTCTGCAAACTTACACTGAGACATTCCATTGCCGTACCGGCTTGGTGTTGAAATGCCATTTTCGCCATGATTGTTGTTTTTATATTTTAATTTGTAAATAAAAAAGATGTTAATTATGAATTTTAAATAGTTTTCATATAGCAAATACTGCAACAAGCCGTGACTTCACTTGACAGTTCACAACACAGATATAGCACAGAGGCACAGACCTCAAAGATACTACATGCATCCACAGATTAAGTACTCTAACATTGTTTATTGAATTTTTTTATTGTCCATTGCATCGCAGATTATGGACAGTTGAAAATTAGTATATATATTTAAGATACGTAACAGACAATTTCATGCAGAACATTAATGTGAAACGTTTTTTGTGGCGCTTGAGACCGACACGTGACGTGGCGAAGCGTCGCCATGTCGCTTCTCTTCACACTCGGTTCCTCGATTCGCCATCTCTATCGTGGCACCTATTTATTTATTTCTTTCATTAATAAATAAGACTAAAATAAAAGTAATGTCTTACATTTTATATAATTAGATACATACATACATAGTATCACGCTTCATTCCCATAGGGGTAGGCAGAGACAATATCCTTCCACTTGTCACGATCTTTGCATATCTCCCTCGCTTCTTTCACTCTCATTAAACCCTTCATACAAGTTCGTCGGTTTAGAGTACTCTTGACCTGGCCGTTATTTAAAATGTCCTGGATTTGGTCCAGGAACGTTCGCCTTGGTCTTCCCCTTCCAACTTTCGCATTCACTCTTGACTCATAAATCCTTTTTGTCAGTCTCCTTTCATTCATTCTCTCTACATGCCCAAACCATCTAAGCATACCTTTCTCAATTTTAGTCACTACGTCTTCTTTTATACCACAACGTTCTCTTATCACACTATTTCTTACTCTGTCACTCAGTTTTAATCCACTCATGCTTCTCAATGCTCTCATCTCTACCGCATTTATTTTACTTTTGTGATTCTTCTGACATACCCAACTCTCACTACCATACATAAGTGTTGGCACCAACACTCCTCTATGCGCAGCCAGTCTGGCCCTTTGAGACACCATCTGGCTATTCATAAAGGCGCGCAGGGCACCATTTACCCTGCATTCACTCTCTTTTCAATATCACTTTCACATGTTTCATTTTTTTGTAAATTTAGATTCCAAGTATACATATTCTTTCACCTCTTCCACTTGTTCCCCATCTATCAAAATATTGCCATTCATCATAGATTCATCTTTTTCAAAAAGCATAACTTTCGTTTTGTTTACATTAACTTTCATTCCTTTCGCTTTCAAAGCTTTATTCATAATATTTACCATGTAGCTAACATTAAATGTAATTTATATTATAATTTTTGCGGTCATAGAGTAATCTTTTATACACAGAGAAGTAGAAAAAATAGTAACAAATGTGAAAAATAACTATGGCATGAATAACTAATGTCTATACATTGAAGACATTCGAACTTTGACGTTCTAGTGTTAAAGTGCATTTTTAAACAACAATGGTATCACAATTATTTGAAAATAATTATTAATCTTGCCAGCTGTAAATGTGAAATCTCAAGTCAAAATTTAATTTTTCAAGGTCTAGTTGCGAAAACATAAATTTTTCACATCATAGTTGAAAACTAAATATTTTCATAAAATTCTCCTTAGTAGTTAGTTTCCTAAACGTTTGTAATTTTAACTATTTTATTGAATATTGCCGTTATACTAAATGTTATTAATTATGAAATAGACGTGATTTTTTAAATATTTCAGATGGCTAATGGAGAGTATAGACACGTCTGGCGAATAGCATTTCGAAATTTTATTAATTCTTTTAAACCTCGACAAATCCGTGGAAACCACATAGGTAAATATTCAAATTCATATCGATTATAAAAACATTGATAAATGTTTAATAAAATTCTTTATTTTCTATTATATTTTTTCGAACTTCCAGATATTTTATAACGACAATTTTACTTTCAGGAAAGGATTATATTGGAAATGTTTACTACGAAATCCCATCCAATCCAAGTAGTGGGAAAAGGAAGGCCACTCGATGGTACGACCCACCAAAGGGCTTAGACTTCCAGGACCCTATACCTAGTGAATGGGAAGCCTGGTTGAGAATGAGAAGGTTTAATTTTTTAATATGAAAGTATTATTAAAGATTGGCCTTTGATACTGTAGTATTTTTAAATCTTTGAGTAGTGTCAGAACTAATGATATCACTAAGTAATTAGAATGCTGCAGAGATTTGTATTAGCTAATTATTGCATAAAACTTATTCATGATTTTTTTATGCTACTGTAATAATATTTAAAAACTATGTCCATAGATGACATGGCACAAACTATAATCTTTCATTGACCCCAATGAAATTATATGGTTAGTGCCACTTGAGTTAATATTTTTAACACATTTAAATAAACAACTTTATCGAAGGTGAATGTTTTATTACAATTTAATTATATACATGTTAAACAGTATCTACAAAATTTCAGGAGTATAAGTAATATCACAGTGAACTATGCGGAACTGTGGTCTGGTTTAGCTGATTTACAACATTTCCAAATTTATGTAGTGCAACTAAAATATGGTAATTTTTGCACAACACTGAACGCTGCTTAACTTCTTAACTGGGGAAGCCTAATGTTACATACACAACATTCCATTGGGAAGCAGTCTTTCATAGTAATATATTGACAGCCCCTACATATAAAATACTGCTTATTGATCTAGTGGTTAGCATGTTCAACTACTGACATGATGTCCTGGGTGCAAGTCCCTGGTCAGGCACATTCAAAAATTATCTGAATATTTTGGGAAGTTGGGAAGTTGGTTGTGTGCTCTACCCCTGTGCCTAGGAGAACAAGTTAAACCACAGGTCCCATGCCTAATCTCTCTACATTGGTTGTGTCGGATTCCCGTCACATCAGAGTATGAGAGTGAAGGAAAAGAGACCACACTTGTGTACTATGCCTGTCAGTCTTTAGTGGGTCTATGCTCTAAAAACCCTTTCTCATATGACTAACGAGGCACATGCCCAGCACTGGGAGGTTAATGGGCTGCTACTTGCTTAGTATGCCTTTTTACATACAAATTGTCAAGGTGCATTTTAATAATCTTGATGTTTTTGTAATTATAATCTGTATATTTCCGCATTTATTATGCTAGCACATTGTTGTTTTAAAATCTTATAATTATTAAAACATTCCTCAAAAAATCATTAATGTAGGCAACCTACAATTATCATATTTATTTTTTAGAAAGATATGTTTGGGAATGGAATAAGTGGTCACCACTTTAGGAGATAAAATACATACATACCATCATGCTTCATTCCCATAGCGGTAGGCAGAGACAGTGAAACTTAAAAATGAAAACTTTTGTCATCTCCTTTCATTCTTTCTCTCTATGTGCCCAAACCATCTATTATGTATTGAAAGTACGGTGTGCTGACATAGACTGTCTTTTATTAGTACCCACATTGACAATACACATCATTGTCCTCCTCTTAATTTTAGAATAGACAATTAGTAAAATACCATTTGTATTAGAACATTTTGAACTTATTTCTTTAAACATTTATTTTTTGTTAGACAATCAATTGCAGCTTTCCGGCGCGGGCGCACCAATTGTTCTTCATTTTGTTCCAGCGATATAGCTTCCCCTGTAACCGACTTTTCTTCGGCCGGCAGGGCTGCCTCGTAACTAACCTGACAGTCTGCCCCCTGTCCCGACTCCAGTGAGTTATCGTCCGATGCTAAACACTGTTCATTTTCATTATTTGATATACTATCATTAGCTGGAGAAACTAAGGACAATGAGTGACGAGACTTTCTTTTATTCGTTACGATTTGATCTATGTGCCGCTTCTGTATCCGACCGTCCTTAGTCTTTACTACATAAGTCACCGGGCTCTTGCGTTCCACTACTTCCCCTTCACCCCATTTTGAACTATTTTTAGCGTAATCTCTTACGAGGACGGTGTCACCTAGCTCGGCGCTCCGCAGCTTATGATCAGCGGAACGACAGGCGGCCGCCTGCTGCGCGACGCGAACCCGCTCGGCGGTGTCGGGCCGCAGCAAATCGAGTCTCCCGCGCAATCGCCGACCGAACATCGCGACCGCCGGCTCTTTACCTGTCGCGCTGTGTTCTGTGTTCCGATATGTAAAGAGAAATCTAGCGAGAGCGGTCGAATCATCCACCTTTTCGATTAGAGCCTTCTTTAAAACCCTTTTAACAGATCGTACTGCGTTTTCCGCGGCGCCGTTGCTGGAAGGGTGATAGGGAGCCACTAAAGTGTGCTTTACACCGTTACGTCTTAAATACAG
>JACTOM010000030.1:3641115-3794470 GCA_015832385.1 Elymnias hypermnestra | reverse complement strand
CCAACTTCCCAACTTCGGGCAAATATTGAGAAAATCTTAATAGAAAACTCAATATCGATTTCGAATAGGCCCGACCCGGGACTCGAACCCAGGACCTCATGTCTGTAGTCGAACATGCTAACCACTAGACCAATGAGGCAGTTTAATAATTTGATAGTAATTAATATGAGACAGACAATGAGCTTACAGTCTGCAGCGGACGCGTCCGATTACCGGCATATCAACAGACAGATCTCACAAGTCACAAAAACGTGATCTGCGAACCTTTAATATGGAGCGCATCAAAGACGCTATTGAACGCAGTAAGGGCTCCAAAGTGTTCGCAAGAGATCTGTCTATTGGTCAGCGCCAGCTTACGCGACTGAGGACCAGTGATGGCAAGCTCATTGCATCAAAACCAGAGATTTTGAGCGAGGTCGAGAGTTTCTACGGACAGCTATACTCATCGACTGTCAAGCCTATTGACTGTTTGGCTGCAGATCCCAGAGCCAAACTAGCTCGACACTACACTGAAGACATCCCGGACGTCACTCTGTAAGAGATTAATATGGCTCTCAAACAGATAAAGAACAGCAAGGCACCAGGTGATGACGGAATCACAGCGGAACTCCTGAAGGCGGCTGAAAAACCGGCACTCAAAGTCCTTCAGCGAATGTTCAATTCCGTCATCCTCGATGGCACAGTGCCGGAGGCATGGCATAGGAGCGTGGTGGTTCTCTTTTTCAAGAAAGGCGACATCACCTTATTGAAGAACTACAGACCTATCGCGCTATTAAGTCATGTCTACATACTGTTCTCGAGAGTCATTACGAATCGTCTCGTATGCAGATTTGACGACTTCCAGCCTTCTTTCGGCTTGTTCGGGGAACAAGCCGGTTTCCGAAAAGGCTTTAGTACCATAGACCACATCTTTACGCTGCGGCAGATTATACAGAAGACCGAAGAGTATAATCGGCCACTTTGCTTAGCGTTCGTGGACTATGAGAAAGCCTTCGATTCGGTGGAAACATGGGCCGTGTTGAGATCTTTACAGAGATGCCGAATTGACTACCGGTACATACACGTGTTGAAGTGCTTGTACGAAAACGCCACCACCTCAGTCCGTATACAAGACCAAAGCACAGTGTCTATCCAGCTGCAACGTGAAGTGCGACAGGGAGATGTCATCTCACCGAAGCTTTTCATTGTTACGCCAGATATTTTCGTCCGACAACCCTCAGTGCCTGAAGACCAAAGTCTTCGAACAGGGCGTGTTGCCAGTGATGACCTACGGTTCTGAGACGTGGTCGCTGACTATGGGCTTCATGCGGAAGCTCAGAGTCACTCAGCATGCGATGGAGAGGGCTATGCTCGGAATTTTTCTACGTGATTGAATCAGAAATTATGAGATCCGTAGTAGAACCAGAATCGCCGACATAGTCTTGCGAAGCGCGAACCTGAAGTGGCAATGGGCGGGGCACATAGTCCGAAGGACCGATGGACGTTGGGGGCCGAAGGTGCTGGAGTGGCGACCCCGCACCGGACAGCGCAGTGTAGAGAAACACCCCACAAGGTGGACCGACGACATAAAGAGGGTCGCCGGTAGCCGCTGGAGCCTGGCGGCGCAAGATTGGGCCTTGTGGACGTCATTAAGTGAGACCTATGTCCAGCAGTGGACGTCCGTCGGTTGAAGCGACGAGCGACGACGACGAATTACTAATAATTTGATAGTAATTATTGTAAATTAAATCAAACCTTATCAATTGTAGCTTTTGGTATATTTTAAAACAGCAATCCAGTGGAAAAGTGCTGTTTTGTCGTTTGAACATAATTACGTCGGGATGAGTCGGAAGTTGGATTGGATTTCAAGAGTAAGCCAGCAGGTTTGATTAGAAAAGAATGTTAATGAGAAAAGATCAATTTAAACCTGAAGGACTAAAATCATTTATTTTTAGTAGCTTTAGCTCATGTAGCTCACGTAGTGTTTGAGTGTTGCATTGTATAAGACTCCAGTTCTTCCAACTGTCTATACATAAAAGGTTTTCTCGTTTTCTACCAATTATGTAGATTGACGTAAGATGCTACCCAAGATATGTTGAATAGACAACTTGGGAATAATTTACAAGCAGGTTAATATAAGGATGCGGTAAATGTGAAAAATCAATTGATTTCATGTGTTGATATTTATTACAAACATTTGAGCTCAGTCACCTACTGCTTTCTTTGCTTAATCACGTACGTCATACGCCGTAGGTTTAATACAAACATGTTATAGCTGGTACTAAGCTGTTTAAGCGACTTAATGACTGGTTGATACTTAAAGTTAAGCTTCTTTAATTTATTGTATGCTTATTAGTTGCCATCAATGCCCCTCGGTTTCAGATACCCATCTCGAGGAAGTGGAATTTACTAAATCGGACTAAGGATTTATCTTGCTTACATAAAAGTTTTATTTCATTTACTTTTTAATTACTTCCTTTCAGATTTTTAGATACAGAAATACATTCTTAATCTAATGCTTATTTAGATTTTAATTTATGACGACTAGGTCCATCAGGTTTTGTGTGAAAACATACTCGTATATACATACAAAAACAAAAATGTTTCCTCTTTATATTATATTAGTTTAGATATGTTCTATCTCTTTTTTTTTGTTCTTAGATTTTTAATTTAAAAATAAACATTCAAAAAATTTGCTTTACGATATCTACTAAAACATATCGTAAAGTTTTCATCATTTAGTAGCTGTGTAACGTTTTACCGCGTGGAAAATTTTGACGTGCGTCTTTAGTAAATATTGTAAATAGGCACGAATATAACTAATAAGTACATCTATAGTTTAAGAGCTTAACATTGTTGAAATGGTAAATATGTTGAATTAAAATGACATTAGACATACTTTTTTTTGTTGTTATATTTGTTTCGGACACTTTTCAAAACTTACTTATAAAATTTAATCTTATATTATGTTTCACTGTAAAATATTTATATTTTATTTGCTAATAAAAAAAATATGGAAGCGCACATATTGGAAAAGACATATCATTTATAAAATGGGTACAGGCTTCCTCACTCATATGAGAGAGGATTTTTAGAGCATAGACCCACCACGCTGCTTCACTTTGGGTTGGCGGGCATAGTACACAAGTGCACTCTCATAGTCGATGGTATGAGAATCCGAGACGCCCGGAAAGGGATCACGCGCAGGCTAACGTGCTCTCCGAGGCACGGGGGTGGAGCACACCTCCAAGTTCGAGCAAATATTGAGAAAATCTTAATAAATAAACTCAATATAGATTTTTTAATTGGCCTGAATATATAGATGCATAATTTTAAAATTGTTCAAAGTTTTTAAATATGTAAAGTTTTTAAATGGACAAAGATTTTATTTTCGTATTACACTTACAATTAAATTGGGAAGGTTTAAGGAAATTACTACCAAATAGTCTATGTATGTTTGTATGAAATATACTGGAAGACCAGCGGCCAAACATACCAACAATATACTTCACATATATTGTATAAACAGTTAATTAACATGAAATGTGTCGAAGAAACGAACGAACTTTAGTTACCGATATTATTAATATATTTTACTTGAGAACATATTGTCTTGTATTTTAGCTATCCTATTCAAATAGTCTAAATAATTTCGTGCTTTGTTCAATTTGCAAACGGTTTTTCTGCTCCTGTTTAAAGTGCAGACGGGCTAATATTAATTAGCTTTTTTGATTAGAAACTATTCTTCCGAAACATACTTTCATTAAACAATAAGACTCTTAAAGCAGGACGATTTGGTAATTTGAAATCACAAAAACTTTAAAGTTACGCCTTATTGTTTAAAATATTTTTCGTAATATTCGTCACAGTATGACCCTTCTCATATTACGAGAAATTTATACATTCATTGAGAAATATAAAATAATTTTATCATTTGACCTGTTATGTATCTTTTCTCTGCTATATTTAACTCGGAGTCTTTGACATTGATAACAACGTATGTAAATATAGATGCTGTAATCGTAATTAAATGTTGGGATAGTAATATTCGTAATTGAGTCGTTCTTTTCGTCATTGCTCAAAGACAAGATCGATTGAATATAGGTACATATATATCAATTTTAATAGAGGTTTAGGAAGTTATGTTCGACTTTTAATTGAAAAACGTTTTAATGGCTGCTTTTAAATAAAAGTAATGCCTCCCGTACTAGCTCATTTAATTTTAGCTTCTCCATAAAATCTTTAAAGGCAATTCCAAAATGTGTCCACTGCATATTATCTTAAAGGATGTGAAGTTTATGTTTCATGTATAATAATAATATAGATAAAGATAATATGTACAATAGCACTGAATAGGTATCACATAAGTTTATTACATAATTTTAAAATCAGTTTTAACATAGTTCTAAAGGAGAATATACGAGTTTTATAAAATACTTTTGTTTATTTGATTTAGACTTTGACTTCCTTATATATTAAGTTTGATAAGTATAAAGTGGGTTAAAATATTGAAGCGTATGATTATTAAATTGAATGTTTGACATTCAGAACACTTACTTTAAAAAAAAAACGAGCGTGAGGCTAAAATTCTATACACGTAATTGTTGTAATTTTAACATATTTCATTTTATATTAAGACTTGATGATCGAAAGATATAGGTATATTAAAAATTAGTTCGGCTTTTCAACGCCCGTTAGTTACAATAATAATATAGTTGATTTATTGCATCATTATTTCGCTTAGATACGTTTCAGAACCACATTCTACTATTAGTAGTATAAAAAAAATCACTATCGATTTTTTTTATTTTCCTGCATGGTGACCGACACAAGTTTAATAAAATTTAATTTCTTTAATTTGGGCCCACTTCTCTCATTTAGTAATAAAGTAGTTTTCATTCAAAGGACATTTTGTTTTGGGGGTGGATGCTTTTTAATGAATTACCTTTTCAGCAGAATTACATATTTATATATTTAAGGTATGAGAACAAACCTTAAATGTGTAAAATAGACAATAATATTTTTATATTGTTTTGCTGGGTCTTTCACTAGGAGGTAATTAACTACTTTCTTTTCAAATATTATATGGAAACGGTAAAATTCAAGCGTATAAATAGTATCAGATTAGATAAATAAAAGTAGCCCGGGTTTCTAATTGATGGACATTTTTTAAATACATTTACGTAATTCAACAGTTTTTGAGGAATTTCATTATTTTTATAATTAGCATACGCTATGGGATCTCGATAATTGTACATTCTGTTTCAAATTTGTGTAGAAACAGTGATTTTATTTCGTTTAAACGTGCATTAGCTGTTATCATCAAAGAAACTATATAAGATGCTTTAGGAAATTTTACTATGCACTGATATGTGAAACTTTGTGACGGGCACCAGTGTTTGTATTTTATTAATTTCGTTTCATTTCTCATTTATATACTATTGGTATAAAACAAAGGTAAGAAAATATATATTTGTAATTATAAATAAAATATAATTTGAGGAAACATTATGTATATCGATTGTAAGAACAAGCTTTATAATTTTGGTTTGATTCTAATAGACTTCACAACAAGGCCTATTTATAAACTACGTGAATGACACACACCTAATTATTGCTTGTTTAAATGAGAATACAATATATTAGACGAGTTATATCGTGTTCTCGTTGTGTACCAAGAGGTCTCTTTTAAGAATAATCATATTCTCTTTCAATAATATACTTTGAAATAAAACCTAACGAAATCAGTGAACGTATTTGTTGTCTATAAATTGAAGTGAATTTTCTGTTTATAGTATTATGACTCAACAAAAACAGCTGTCTTCTAAAGAAATCTTCGCTTTAGAAGACCAGTATGGTTGCCGCAACTATGCTCCACTTCCAGTTGCACTGTGTCGGGGGGAAGGTAGGCAAAATTTATACATTTTTATTTTCCAATTTAATAATTAAAATGTATTCGTTTCCTAGACTTCTTGCACTTTCACACCATACAGACTAATGAAAATTAAAATATTTATTATAATATTTTAATTGATGGGATAAGATTGTGTGAATGATTATTTTGGTATCATTTCTATACCTTTTTAAATGACAATATTCAAATTTATAATACTATTGTATTACACCCTAGCAATACCTTGCGGTTTAACCAGCGTAAAAACCGATCTCGTGGTTGTGGAACGTGTACTAAAGTCAGACTAAAGAATTAATTTCGTTAACATAAAAGTTTAATTCATTTAGTTTTTAATTACCTCCTTTCAGATTATTAGATACACTTACATTCATAACCTAAGCAAATAAAGATTTTACTTTACAACGAATATATATGTAACTAATACATTTTAAAATTCGTAACACCAAATACGTAGAATGTCCGACATTCGTCGTCGTCGTCGTCGCTTCAACCGATGGACGTCCACTGCTGGACATAGGTCTCACGTAATGACTTCCACAAGGCGCGATCTTGCGCCGCCTGGCTCCAGCGGCTACCGGCGACCCTCTTTATGTCGTCGGTCCACCTTGTGGGGGGTCTCCCTACACTGCGCCGTCCGGTGCGGGGTCGCCACTCCAGCACCTTTGGCCCCCAACGTCCATCGGTCCTTCGGACTATGTGCCCCGCCCATTGCCACTTCAGGTTCGCGATTCGCAGGACTATGTCGGTGACTCTGGTTCTACTACGGATCTCTTCATTTCTGATTCGATCACGTAGAGAAACTCCGAGCATAGCCCTCTCCATCGCACGCTGAGTGACTCTGAGCTTCCGCATGAGGCCCATAGTCAGCGACCATGTCTCAGAACCGTAGGTCATCACTGGCAACACGCACTGTTCGAAGACTTTGGTCTTCAGGCACTGAGGGTTATCAGACGAAAATATCTGGCGTAACTTCCCGAACGCAGCCCAACCGAGTTGGATTCGGCGGTTGACCTCCTTCTCGAAATTGGATCTACCTAGCTGGACTATATGTCCCAGGTATGTGTACTCGTCAACAATTTCGAGAGCTGAGTTCTCAACGATGACTGGGTGAGGCGGTACATGGATATTAGACATAATTTTCGTCTTATCCATGTTCATTTTCAGGCCCACCTGTTGAGAAACTCTGCTGAGGTCATCCAGCATTGTATTGAGATCTTCGAGAGTCTCTGCCATAATGACTACGTCATCGGCAAACCGTAGATGAGTGATGTACTCGCCGTTGATGTTGATGCCCAGTCCGTTCCACTCCAAAAGCTTAAAAAGGTCTTCCAGCGCCGCAGTGAAAAGCTTCGGGGAGATAACATCTCCCTGTCGCACTCCACGTTGCAGTTGGATAGACGCTGTGCTTTGGTCCTGTATACGGACTGACATGGTGGCGTTTTCGTACAAGCACTTCAACACGTGTATGTACCGGTAGTCAATTCGGCATCTCTGTAAAGATCTCAACACGGCCCATGTTTCCACCGAATCGAAGGCTTTCTCATAGTCCACGAACGTTAATTAAAGTGGCTTCGGTCTTCTGTATAATCTGCCGCAGCGTAAAGATGTGGTCTATGGTACTAAAGCCTTTTCGGAAACCGGCTTGTTCGGGAGGCTGGAAGTCGTCAAATCTGCGAACGAGACGGTTCGTAATGACTCTCGAGAACAGTTTGTAGACATGACTTAACAGCGCGATAGGTCTGTAGTTCTTTAATAAGGCGTTGTCGCCTTTCTTGAAGAACAGAACCACCACGCTCCTATGCCATGCCTCCGGCACTGTGCCATCGAGGATGACGGAATTGAACATTCGCTGAAGGACTTTGAGTACCGGTTTTCCACCCGCCTTCAGGAGTTCTGCTGTGATTCCGTCATCACCTGGTGCCTTGCTGTTCTTCATCTGTTTGAGAGCCATACTAATCTCGTACAGACTGACGTCCGGGATGTCTTCAGTGTAGTGTCGGGTTAGTTTGGCTCTGGGATCTGCAGCCAAACAGTCAATAGGCTTGACAGTCGATGAGTATAGCTGTCCATAGAAATTCTCGACCTCGCTCAAAATCTCTGGTTTCGACGCAATGAGCTTGCCATCACTGGTCCTCAGCCGCGTAAGCTGGCGCTGACCAATAGACAGGTCTCTTGCGAACACTTTGGAGCCTTTATTGCGTTCAATAGCGTCTTTGATGCGCTCCGTATTGAAGGTTCGCAGATCACGTTTTTGTGATTTGGAGATCTGTCTGTTGATACGCCGGTAATCGGACGCGTCCGCTGCTGACTGTAAGCTCATTGTCTGTCTTTGCTCCATGAGATTGAGAGTGTAGTCAGAGAATCTCTTGGTTTTCTTTTTACGGGCTCTGAAGTACTTAGTCCCAACCATATGAACAGTTTCTACTAGCCTATTGTTAACCTCATCCACAGATTCGCATTCCTCAAGGCCGTCGAAGCGGTTTTGCAGCTCTAGTTGAAAGCTCTCGGGGTCTTGGATTTGGGCACGAGTAGGTCGGAGCGTAGACTTCACCAGTCTGAACCGTTCTCGATGGACGTTGATATTCAATGTGCCTCTTACCATGCGTCCGACATTAGTCAATTTAAAAATACTCTACAGGTATTGAAAGAATTTTTTTAAATCGGTTCAGTAATTTTTAGCTTGATATTATAAATTGTTAAATATAAAAACAAAAACTCAAAATTGAAAACTTTCTTGTATAATATTAGAGAAGAGATTTATTTGTACAACTTCCATATACAAGAAGTAGTTACAATAAAGAAGTTTTGTTTTGTATCAACAAAATATTTTCATGTTCGGCCAGTTCGAATCGATACATTATTTTCTTTGGATTTACATTTTAATATTCGTTATATCTTGTGAATGAAATGTCCGATTTTAGTTGTTTCAAAAATATTTTACAATTATTGAAACGGTCTTTAATAAAATATAATTTAGGAGATATGAATAAAATAAGGTTTGATTATTGTCTGCACTTTTATTAACTTTTAAAATTTTAAGAAGTAGTTATAGTGGCACAACTACTGTAGTTGGACATATGGTATTACGGACTTTTTTGTAGATATTAATACGTTCTATAATATTGTAGAACATTTTATTGTTCCAACATCATTAGTTTCCGCAGCCCACGATGACAGATTTTCGGTTCACACGCTGGGTCACAATAATGCATTTTTATTACATTTTTTAAACCGGTCCAGTAGTTTTGTGTGAAAACGTTACAAACATACATAAAAAACACAAATGTTTCCTCTTTATAAGTTTTCATGCCTAAATCGTTCAGATAATTTTAAATATAATATGTAATACAGGATGTCTTAAAATAAATTTTATATAAAGTGGATCGATTAAACGAAAACTTAACTCATATATAGAAAAAATATTTATTAATTATCAAAATACACTTTTTGAGGATTTGTTTCTTAAAAATAATATTGTCTAAATGAAAAACCTCGCGTTCTCGGCACTCATTTAATCGAACAGTAAAACTACTTATGACGGCTCGGCAGATGAACTCGGGGATGGCTGCCATTTCGTGACGGGTATTGTCTTTCAAAGGCGCTATTGAAGTCGGTTTATTGGCGTAAACTTTGGATTTAAGATAACTCCATAGGAAAAAGTCCATTGGGGTTAAATCTGGACAATTTGACTGAGAAAATTTCACGAACACGCTGCAGAGACATACTGGACGAGTGTGAATTTGCTCCGTCCTGTTGGAAACATGTTCTTTGCTTATAGCAAGGAATGTTTTGCAGTTTAGGTACCAGGAAGTTGTGTAATATCTCCACATAACGCTCTGAATTCACTGTAACTGCACGTCCCCTTTCGTCTTCAAAAAAGTAAGGGTCGATAATTCCTCGCGCAGACATCGTAGCCTATACGGGCAATTTAGGCGAAGGTAGGGGTTTTTAATGTTTGCTGTTCTGCTTATTTACGTGGCCATTAAGATGAAAATGAGCTTTATTCGAAAACACAATGTTGGTAAACGTCGAAAATCGCTCAATCACCTGATTTACGAAATTAAGCCTCTGACTGGCAACCTTGAGGCTTAAATTCTTGCACCAATTGAATTTTGTAGGGGTGCAGCTCCATAGCGACTGAATTACCTAGAGCCAGACTAACGATTGACATAACCCCCGTGCAGTAATTTAAATTTCTTTTTTTCGAGACATCTGATATAAGTCCATACTTTACTTTAATTACATGCTCTCATTTCTCTTTTTCTTTATATAACACTTAATTTAATTGTATATTCAATAGTGATGTATATACCTGTAATGGCAAATCAACGAAACGATCTATTTCGTAAATTTATAAGAATGTCTAGTGATAAGTCGATGGCGTATCTATCTATAAATAAACATATAGTGGACAATTCTACCCAAATATGATTATTAAATAATTAATAACATATTATTTGATAGCCAAGGCCGTATGATCATAAAATGTCATCGACTAAAAGTGTTAAAAAAAATTACCAATTCAGAGTGAATGATTAAAATAGTAACCTATTATAGATTATTATATTTGTACAGGATATAAACATATAGGCAGAAGGTGAGATAATAGTAGGATTTGCATTAAGCAAAAAATAATAATAATAGCCTAAGTATGAACCAGCTGGAAGATAGATGTTGTAAAAAGGAAATATGTTTTGCTGAGGTTTGCTTAGCTATATTTAACATCGAAATTCGAACGAGTGGGAAATTCCATGCGTCTTAGAAATGTCACAGACATTCTTGTTAGTAGTAGATAAATCATTTAACATTTTTTTAAGTTTCTAGCCACCATACCCATTTCAATACTGAACTGTCCTTAAATTATAATTCAAGTTATAATTTGTGAATGTTCTTTGTCATTAGGGTCTGTTTTCTTGAATTAAGAATTCGTCGTCGTTGTCGTCGCTTCAACCGATAGACGTCCACTGCTGGACATAGGTCTCACGTAATGACGTCCACAAGGCCCGATTTTGCGCCGCCTAGCTCCAGCGGCTACCGGCGACCCTTTTCATATCATCGCTCCACCTTGTGGGAGGCCTGCCGGCCTGCCTGCGCCGTCCGGTTCGGGGTCGCCACTCCAGCACCTTCGGCCCCCAACGTCCATCGGTCCTTTGGACTATGTGCCCGCCCATTGCCACTTCAGGTTCGCGATTCGTAGGACTATGTCGATGACTCTGGTTCTGCTGAGGATCTCTTCATTTGTGATTCGATCACGTAGACAAACTCCGAGCATAGCCCTCTACATCGCACGCTGAGTGACTCTGAGTTTCCGAATGAAGCCCATAGTCAACGACCACGTCTCAGAACCGTAAGTCATCGCTGGCAACACGCACTGTTCGAAGACTTTGGTCTTCAGGCACTGAGAATTAAATTAAGAATTAAATCAATTAAGAATTATTGACAATAAAAAAAGGGATACCAGACTGAGTTTCTTGTGGGTTAATCTCAGAAATGTGGCACGAACTTCGAGTCTTTGTAATCTCTATATTTTAATTTGTTTTTTAATGTCATAGTCGGTGGAATATTGGATTTAATATAAAGGAAAAACTATACAATAAATTGACCAAAATTTTTTTATATACATACATACTTACATACATAGCATCACGCCTCATTCCCATAGGGGTTGGCAGAGACAACATCCTTCCACTTGCCACGATCCTTGCATACCTCCTTCGCTTCTTTCATTCTCATTAAACCTTTCATACAAGTTCGTCGGTTTAGAGTACTCTTGACCTGGCCGTTATTTAAAATGTCCTGGATTTGGTCCAGGAACGTTCGCCTTGGTCTTCCCCTTCCAACTTTCGCATTCACTCTTGACTCATAAATCCTTTTTGTCAGTCTCCTTTCATTCATTCTCTCTACATGCCCAAACCATCTAAGCATACCTTTCTCAATTTTAGTCACTACGTCTTCTTTTATACCACAACGTTCTCTTATCACACTATTTCTCACTCTGTCACTCAGTTTTAATCCACTCATGCTTCTCAACGCTCTCATCTCTACCGCATTTATTTTACTTTTGTGATTCTTCTGCCATACCCAACTTTCACTACCATACATAAGTGTTGGCACCAACACTCCAGCATGCACTGCCAGTCTAGCCCTTTGAGACACCATCTGGCTATTCATAAAAGCATGCAGAGCACCATTTACCATATTCCCTGCATTCACTCTCCTTTCGATATCACTTTCACATGTTCCATCTTTTGTAAATTTAGATCCCAAGTATACAAATTCTTTCACCTCTTCCACTTGTTCCCCATCTATCAAAATATTGCCATTCATCATAGATTCATCTCGTTCAAAAAGCATAACTTTCGTTTTGTTTACATTCACTTTCATTCCTTTCCCTTTCAAAGCTTCATTCATAATATTTAGCATCTCCTGTAGCTCATTAGCGGATGACGCAAGTATAACTTGATCATCAGCGTAGAGTAAACATTTGATGAGTAATTCATTCATTCTTAACCCATACATACTTTCTTTTAAATCTGTCAAACATTTATCCATTCATTCATTCTTAACCCATACATACTTTCTTTTAAATCTGTCGAAACCTCTTTCGACAGGAAACCACTCCGTGTACGCTCCGTTTATTCTGACACAGGCACTAGAACCCTTATAGAGAGACTTCAATGCTTGAATCAGACTACCGCTCACACCATACGTAGATAACGTTGACCACAGCTCATTCCTCACCACTCGATCCTAGGCCTTTTCTAAATCTACGAAAGCGCAATAAACTTTTTGGTGTATAGCCTTGCAATATGCTTATAGCTTAAAATATATATTATCACCATCATCTTAAAAACATTAAATCATAAATGATAAAATGTGATTTCAAAAATATAACAATGTTTAAATAATATATGTATCTCAATATACAAGTTCACCTTTACGAGTGTACCTGATAAGCGGATTATATTAAGAGCCACGTATAAATTCTTATCTATGCATATATTAAAAGCAATTAAGTATTATAATTAATTGTAGGTGTCTTTATTAAGTATAGGTGGCCTTTTTAGAGGTAATATGAATGATTGCTTGTACCCCATGTACATGTAGGTATATGTTTCATAGATTTGAGTTAGAACTTCGAATTAATTACGTAGACATAATAAGCATTTTGGATTAAGTAATTAGTTTTTACAAATATTTATCTTTTAAAATTGTTTAACAAGAATATAATATTACTTTTATACTACAAAATGATTACCCCGATCCCAATATAGCTATAAAATTTATGTTTGTTATTAATGAGACGAAATAAAATAAGTAAAGGCATTTTGTCAATTGCGAAAAAACTTTAAATATGGATAGGGAGATTCCATAGGAGCAGCTTTAATTTTAAAGGCTAATCTATATTTAACAACATGAATTTGGATAGAGATTCCAGAAAATGAACTAAAACAATAATAATAATTTATTTACTTACCATAAATACAATGATTTGTTACAAAATTTTTCTTAAAATTATTTTGGTGTATCCATAATAATTTCGTTCTGTAGCTGAACTAGTGAAACCTGTGTTACAACTGCCAGTGCCGACTCTCAATGGTGTATTGTTAAAAGAAACCCTTATTATAAATTTTGTGTCTTAAGTAAAATTTATTATTGTTACTACAAAATTTGGTAAATATGTACATGTATCCATTCAAACAAGGAGATCTGACCGCCTTATCCGGTATATTGAATGTAAGGTATTTATAAGTAGAATTTTAATTGTATCTTTACTTTAATTGTTATTTATTGGTAATACTAACATATGTATATATGATATATATATACAACATAAATAATAAGTTTCTTTTAACAATACACCATTGCGAATCGGCACTGGCAGTTGTAACACAGGTTTCACTAGTTCAGCTACAGAACGAAAGTTTTATGGATACACCAAAATAATTTTAAGAGAAATTTTGTAACAAATCATTGTATTTATGGTAAGTAAATAAATTATTATTATTATTATATATATATACTAGTTGAACCTGCGACTTCGTCTGCGTGGAATGATTTTTTGGTAGAATTTTAATTAGTTAAGGCAAATTGTTTTATAAATAAGAAACATACCCAAACTGCCATTTGTCATGGAATTTCCCAAAACTTTCTTTTGATAGTTTCCGTTATGTCAAAAAAATATGCTGACTAAGTTTTACATACCACAAAAGATATAGTTTGTAAATGTGAGGTTTCAATTGTTTTTTAATGTGAAAATTTGTATTTTTTTTAATTAACACCCCCGCAACCCCCCATGCGGGTAAAATTGAGTAAAATCCGTACTTAGGTGACCTATATTCGTAAATAGGAATATTCCTACCAAATTTCAAGTCTCTACGCCTTCTGGTTCCAGAGATACCGTGAAGTCAATAGATACCTGAATATCTCTTTTAAATATATATAGATTCTGTCGGTTTTTTCACGTACAATATCATAGATTTCATAGATTAAATGTTCGTGTAATGCATAACCGTATGTATGTGTAAAAGTGATGTGGGTATTCATGTGGAAATTTGTGATTTGCGTGTCAGGGTGTGTGAGTGAGCGAGGAGGGTGTGTAAAAAATGGTGGTATAATTTATGTTATTACTTTAAGTAGACTTTCACTTTCTTCATAAGTTAGCTTTTGGAGGCAGGAAACGACTAGATTTTTGAAAGTTGTTTATTTAGTGGATAAATTTATGTCTCTTTATTAATTTTATTATATAAGTAAGGCCCGAGGAAATAATAAAATTAATTTATAAAGCTAGTGGTTAAAATTGTTCTCTTAATTACAAAATGGATGTTACGTACCAGACGATATAATATAGTAAATATCTTTATTGGATTTTTTACAAATTTCGACTGTTCATTTAATTAACTATATTTTTTCAGGCGTATTTGTTTGGGATGTAGAAGGTAAAAGATATTTCGACTTTTTAAGTGCCTATTCAGCGGTAAATCAAGGTCACTGCCATCCTAGGATCGTAAAGGTTCTCAAGGAACAAGCTGACAAACTGACATTGGTGTCAAGGTAAGAACTGTTATCTGTAGGTTTTATTATCTTTAGATATATATATATTTAATTTAATTTGGGCTCAGTAATTGTTATTTACTTTAAGATTTAAACAATTGGTTTGTATAGTTGCGTTCTTGACGTGCCTTAAATCGTGGAAAAATACTTGCTATAACTAGAGACATCTGTCAGGCGTTTTTTGGTCAATTTAATTTTGTTAATTTCAGAGCTTTTTACTCCGATCAATTGGGTAATTATGAGAAATATATGACAAATCTGTTTGGATATGATCGATTATTACCCATGAATACAGGTGTAGAAGGTGGCGAAAGTGCTTGTAAGATTGCTAGAAAATGGGGATATGATGTCAAGAAAATTCCTAAGGATCAGGCTAAGGTAAGAATTATTTTTATTATACTTTTTTAATAAAAATGTTCTTAGATAGATAGTGCCGATACAAATTGTAAATGAAAGTTACGATTTTTAAGAGAAATCAGTCCGAAAATAGTATGACTGTAATATATTTGAGATGGAATTCACAAGAGATATCATTAACAAAACATTCATTTACTTGTCTTAACGCTCACTTAGGTTCTAATTGATAATTAAAAATGAATAATATCTTTAAATTTCATAATACTAAGGAATATATATTCTCAATTATTAAGGTACAGGATTTAAAAAAACAATATACCATTAAAATATGTACATTTTATAAATTGAAATCCAATTTTTG
This sequence comes from Elymnias hypermnestra, assembly GCA_015832385.1. Classification (NCBI taxonomy): domain Eukaryota; kingdom Metazoa; phylum Arthropoda; class Insecta; order Lepidoptera; family Nymphalidae; genus Elymnias; species Elymnias hypermnestra. Next base: position 3,778,805 of record JACTOM010000030.1, on the reverse strand, counting down.
ACGGTGCAATTATATTTATACTGAGACGTGATGTCTGTTCTCTAAAAGAACATTTTATTTCAGTAGAACTTAATTATATAAAAATTAAAAGTGCACAAAGTACACATGTCAGAAGTGAAACTTCTTTGGCACACTAATTTTTAGGTCTTTTTCATATATATTCAAATTTAAATTTAAACAACTTAACCTTCATGACGCTAATCAAGCGTTCCATCCGCAAAAAATTTACCCTCATGCGCCTAAAGAAGATTAAATATCATTACGAAATTTTCATTTAATTTACCTTTTTAGCGGTCTTCCTCTAGAAAACATGGTTTGCAGAAGTGCTAGTTTTATATTTGCTTATATTTCATGACAAAAATAATATCAATATTCGTAGGATATGTTATAAACAAATGAGAATATGTGTTTAATAACAAGATAGTAGATGATGAATAACTTACAACATAATAAATTAACGATAAGAAGAAAGGGCACACAAACATCTATTAAGACTTTAATATGATAATATACAAATAGGTTTCGTAAGATTAGATATAATTTATTTCCAAGTTGAGTAAATGAAATTCTTTATGCTTGGTATATAAAATGTTTCACTTAAAAGTCTATCAAATTACATGGAATTTAAGCAACGTATTTTCCGAATTTTGTAAAGTAGAACTACTCGCATAATTCATACTAGCATACTTTTGACGACCTCGTTCACGTAAATGTTGCGAGTACTCACTTCGTTTTTGGCTAATTTAGGAAAAAAGTGTTTTAATTAATTGTCTAGGTTTGGACTAGGTTTTGGCTATGATTAGTTACCACCAGCAGAGAACGCCGGCAAACAAACAATTGGTTTACCGTATGATGCTGTGTACACACATTATGATTTACTTCTTAACAGATAACCCCATTACCATCTTAGACTATCATCACTTACCATGCCGTAAGATTGTAGTCAAGCGCTATCCCGTCAGCAATAAAAAAAACTTCAGTAAGTCCCGTTCGTGTGGACCGTTGAGTTCAATGGTGGGCCGATGACATAAAGAGGGTCGCCGGTAGCCGCTGGAGCCACGCGGCGCAAGATCGGGCCTTGTGGACGTCAGTACGTGAGACCTATCTCCAGCAGTGGACATCCATCGGTTGAAGCGACGACGAAGACGAAATCCCATTGCTCTCCAGATATTCCTTTGCATTTGCGACGGCGTATTGCGAGTTGCTTTATCATTTGATCCAGTGTTCATTTCTTCACATTATACATTAATATAATGTAAGACCCTTCAATAAGTCATACCAGTCTTATTCAACAAAATATTGAGGTACGTTTTTTTTTTACAAATACGGATATTTAAATATGTGCTTAAACAAGAATGTTAGAAAACATAAATGGTGATTTTTTATTGGAGAAATAATTTTATTTTCAGATAATCTTTGCTGAGGGTAACTTCTGGGGTCGAACATTGTCAGCCGTGTCGTCTTCAACAGACCCAACGTGCTATAGCGGCTTTGGTCCTTTCATGCCCTGTTTCGAGCTTATTCCATATAATAATATTCCAGCTTTGGAGGTAAACTAAATCAACTAGAGATAAGCAACATTTTCAGTTGAATGTCCATCTTGCTTTCGCAGCAAAAAAATTTGATTCCTAGCAATGCATAAAATTGTATTTTATAATTAATTTCCGTTTGAGATGATGGGAGGTTTTGGCCATGGCAAGTTTGGCCTAGAGCGTAGGATTAACGCATTCTGAAGAAAATTAATTTAAATGTATTTTTCAAGGTTAATGACGGAAAAATGAGTGTACAATTACAAATCAACATCAGTCCGATTTGCATCTTAGTATAACCTCTAAAAAAATCACAGAAGACGGTGGGTCTTAATCATGAGTATTTATAAAAATGTCGGTTACTCCGTTCACTCATGATAACTATGTTTTTAATGCATGATTTTTAATCGTTTATTAAGTAATGAATGCTGGGCATTATGCATTTCTATTATGTATTTAAATTCGTTAGGTTAAATCTAACTTGCAATTAGTAAACGTAATTAATACAATTTTAGATGTCAATAGTAACTGTAACTATTATTTCAGGAAGCCCTTCAAGATCCTAACGTAACCGCTTTCATGGTGGAGCCTATTCAGGGTGAGGCTGGAGTCGTAATTCCTGATGATGGTTATTTAAGGAAAGTTCGAGAACTATGTACAAAATATAATGTCTTATGGATCGCAGATGAAGTGCAAACTGGATTAGGTGAACTTTATTGTTATGAATTAAATAACCGGCTACCGAGTAAGGGGTAAAGTAATAGGAAAAACAAGACCTGATTTAGGGGGGAGGGGAGAGACACCGTGGCCACAGCCCCAGGGCTTCGACAACAGAGATTTCGAAACCAATCAAAGAATGGAAGTATGGACTGTTGAAATTTTTTTTAACCGTTATTTTAACTAAACTAAATAGAGGCTTTCTTATTTTTTTTACAAAATGAGCAATGTTATTTATTCGAAAATCAAGCGAGAGAATGTAATCTTTAAGTTCATGGACGTGATTGCCGTGAATTATCTAAAAGAGGTGCATGTATTTAGCGAATTTTATAAACTTTCTCGACCTTTCGACATAATTCATATTCTTAATTATACGTGTTGGTTAAACGTTTAAAAAATCCTGGTAGAGCTGATTGCATCCGTGCACATAAATCAGGCAGAATCATGGGTTTTATTGTTTTCTCAATGAATTGAAAAAATATTATTGTCAAAGCACTAAATTTTTCATTTATTTGCAGGTCGTACGGGTAAACTTCTTGCAGTTCAACATGAAGACGTCAAACCGGATATACTTATACTTGGAAAAGCACTCAGTGGTGGGATCCTTCCTGTTTCTGCTGTACTAGCTAATAATAACGTCATGAACGTAAGTTTTTCGACATTTACTTCATTTTTTTTATAATTCATGATGGCTTTGTGTTGAATCGCCTCGATGCGCACCACTAATTTTATGTTTATAAAAAGATACTGACTTACTCAATTCTATTTTTCAATCCATCATTGTGCTTTACGTTGAAGGAAATTTGCATATTCCGGGAGTAGTTCTGGGATATTTGCAACATGCCAACCTACATTTTTGATCCACAATGCCAACAAATTTGTGCAACGTGGTGTGTCTATGTTCTAAAAACCATCTCTCCAAGATAAGAGAGCAAGCCTGTGCCCAGCCGTGGGACGTTAATAGTCTGTTACTTCACTTCTCACTTCTTCCTGACCACCTTACTATTTACTTAGATCTTTGTTTGGAAAAAATTATGTGTAATAAATCTTTTGATAGCCGGCATAATGCGTGATTACACGTTTCCTTGGTATCGGTTTCGATTCACAGAACAGCAATTTACTAAACGTCATTTCTTATTTAGCAATGTTTGGAACAGTGGAAGACTTCGGCCGTCTGGATACCATTATAAACTGTAGAAACCAATAAATAGTAAAATTACCCATGAACACGTATCTAGTAAAAAAACTATACGCGAAAAATTTCAAATTTAGCTCATTACTCAAGAAACATTTTTTTTATTGTAAAAGTCCCATCCAAATATGTCCAGCAGAGCAGTATCCACAAGTTTTGTTTTATTTAGGGACATTTATAAATTAATGTCAGTTTTAAATATTAATTGTAGCGTAATTGAGAAAACTGCCTTATTGGTCTAGTGATTAGCATGTTCGACTACAGACATGAGGTCCTAGGTTCAAGTCCCGGGTCGGGCCAATTCNGGGTCTATGCTCTAAAAACCCTCGCTCTTCGGAGTGAGGAGGCCTGTGCCCAGTAGTGGGACGTTAATGGGCTGCTACTTACTTACTTTTTACTAATGATACATTCTAATGTATGAGCCAATTATAGACGTCCACAGCTTTCAACAATGTGTTAGTTAGATCAACCAAAAACGGAATCAAAAGTTTAATTGAATAAAGACCTATACTAAACTAAACTATAAACGGGAAATGGTAAACTGACTACAATAATACAACACAACAACACACAATAAGTTGGCATGATTTATAGTGAAAAAATCCATGTAGGTAAAATTGAAATATTTTTTTTCTCTTTGCAGGTCATATCACCCGGTACTCACGGCTCTACGTATGGTGGAAATCCACTAGCTTGCGCTGTCGCTACTGAGGCCATTAAGGTACGTTAAATTTGTAACAAGCGATAACAATTAATCAAGATTAATTTATTTTAAAAATATAGCTGTTGCTAGACTAATCACGATGATATTTTCGTTCCCGAAAAGCCTAACGTTGAATTTTAAAATACTATCTTTGTGTTTAAATTATATATAATATATATAAAAAAAATTGGCAGTGATAATGACTGCCGAACACTTATTAAAATACAAAATACATGAATAATTCTATACAGATACCAATCGAATAATAAGATATATCAAAGGTGAAAGAAAATGTGTGCTCGCACCTTTTTCTCTTGCCACTACTAATATACGAAACGTAACTCTCCCTCTATCCTTCCCAATGTCCGTTCGCCTGTTTCGATCATACTTTTAGTAACGTTCTCGTCACGCTATCACCGACTTACGAAAAAAGCGTAAAGAAGTTTTACTTCAAAAATGCAAATGAAACTATGAATATTTTGCATGATGAGTTCTTCTTAAGAGTCATGGCTAGTGAATCTTATTTAAAAATGTGACAGTCGTTTCCCAACAACGCTAAACGTATTTAGCTGAAATTTGTTATGCAGACAGTTTACAACGTGGATTAACGTATAGGATACTTTATATATCAGAAAATAATTAAAATTTACGACTATTATCGTTACAAATCACGTCAGTGGCGCTTATTATCCTTTTCACTTTGTAGCTATTACTCTTTGGATCAAATTCTGAAGTCGACACTGACTAAGTCGCGGGCAGCGATTTGTATGATTATAAAACCTAAATACTGATAGAGACATATACGACGTTATAAGAACGATTCTAAAAAATCTATAAAATTACTTCGAGAATTTTGTTATTCGTTAGTTATAGACTTCAGGCATAATTCCCAGAACGAGAAACAGTATTTCCTTTGTCTCGATATTTGAACCAATGGATGACTAAAGAAACCATTTAATAGTAAAATTTTTAGAAGATATTTCTATATATATCAATAAGGTTACAGTCGAATATACATAATATATAATTCGAACCACTTCTAATCTCAGGTGTTGTTGGAAGAGAAATTAATAGAAAATGCGGCGAATCTTTGCTCGGTGTTTCGCAAGGAGTTGGAGAAGATTCCAAAATCTAAGATTGTGACAATTCGTGGCCGGGGACTTATGTTTGCAATCGACGTACATGACAGTATGTATTTAATACAATTAACGTTATATACAATATAGTTTTAACATATTTATTAAGTATTTTTACCGATTTTTTTTATAAATAAACACTTATTAATTAATAGCTTCAGCCATTGTGTTATAATTCTTTACTACGTAATTACACAACGTCGTCCTGTAATTTTTGCTCGTACGGCATTGTCATTTCGAATCCAGGGCCCCTTCTAGCGTAACCATTGAACTAAAGAAACCATTTTATTTTTAATTATTTCGTTTGTAATTAATTACCACAAAATATTTTCATAGGAAATATGACCCTTTGACTTGGTTGGTATAACACAAAGGGGTTGAATGAACCTCATTTTCCAAGGACTGTTTCTTCAATATACTTTAGTAGGGCTTTTAATAATTTCTGGCGTTCCATTAATTTAATCGAATTGCATGTTCAAAGTTCATGCCCTTTTGTATAGTTTATTCGTAAAACCTTTTCTTTCGCACTCGTTTAAGCTTAATGTTGTTTACAACGAATACCATTTCAGCCGATATAAGGTTGCGCCATATAGCGAATCGTCTTTTGACGGATTTCGGCCAAGGCAACTAATCTTATGCAGAGATTAGCCATTTGTGCAGGTGATATTATAGTGCACAATCACTTGTGCACTCTCTACTCTGTCACACTCTTAGCACTATGAGACGGCAATCCGACACGACTGGAAAGAGATAAGGCGCAGGAGCGACGGCTTAGCGTGCTCTCTTCCGAACTTCGGGCAAATATTGGGAATCTTAACAAAATGCTCAATGTTAATTTTAAATTCGACCGACAAACAAGCTGACCGCTAGACAATGACATAGTCAGCGATAGCAATATAAAATATTTTGCGGACGTATAATAATATAATTTATAAGGTAACAGATTAAATACTCGACAGAATATTTAAGTTATAGTTAATATGACACGAATTATATTATTAATTTTTGTCTGGTATACGTTACATACCACTGCCTCATTGATGTAGTGGTCAGCTTGTTCGGCTACAGGCATCGATATTGAGTTAAAAAAAAAAGTTGACGGTGTGCTCCACCGCCGTGCCTCGAAGATCACGTTTAGCCGCCGGAGGTGCGCCTGATCTCTTTCCGGTCCTGTCGGAATATCGTCACATCGGATGAGAATAGTGCACTTGTGTACTATGCCTGCCAACCCGCAGTGGAATAGCTTGGTGAGGCAATATTCTAAAACCCCTCTCTCCAATGTGCCCAGCAGTAGGACGTTAATAGGCTGCTAATAACTTATACGTTACATAATAAAGCTGTAGCAGCGTAGTAACAGCTGAGCCATAAGTAACCTTAAATAAATCATATTCTTTATATTTTCCGGAAAGATGTCATCTGCGGATATATTATTGCACAAATTTATATGTTCAATGTTTTTGACGTGATAACATCTTATAAAGCTACACGCAATGCCTGAGCCGATCGTGCAAGCGAGGGCGCGTAATATAGAGGCGCAATCGGCCTAATTACATTGCTTATTATAATAATTTTCATCAATGTTTTCTTATGACGTTATTACGTAAATTGTCGTCTATAAACCGATTTAACAATTTTTATTACAATAATTTTTCTTTCCCTTCCATGCATATTGCTTTACAATGTCTATACTTGAAACATATAAAGCACTTGAAATGTTTATTTAAAAGTCGTTATTACGATTGGTGAACTTTTACAAACTATGTATATTAAATTTCATATTGAGAATATGTTTGTCGTATTTATTTTAGGTATTAATGCATATGATGTATGCCATCGTCTGAAGGAAGCCGGTCTACTTGCGAAGACCACGCACGGGCAAACTATTCGTTTAGCTCCACCGCTTGTCATAACCAAGGAACAACTGAGGGAGGGTGCTCGGATTATTCAGAAAGTATTTGAAAGTTACGACTAATTAGTTTTATATAAGCTCATGTTATAGTCAGATATAAATTATAAATCAAGTACCATCTTTAATAATGAAGTGGTTATAGTTTTACCTATATAATCTTTTACTTTTTAAAAGTGTATTACTAGTAAATGTTACTATATTGATTTATATAATTGTCGATTATTATATTTATTATGTGTGTATTAAGATATACAGGCTGTAAACAATTTGCAGTATAAATTAAACCGTCGTAGTCTCTTATGAACATCTCCTGTTATTCAAGATTGGTAATAAATTCAATTGAATATATCTAACATGAAAACGCATTTTTTTTTGTAAAACCAAAATCATAGTCGCATTTCTCCAAGATAACTTTTTAAAGTTGTAAAATATATTGTGAATTTTCAATCAATCCATGTAGGCAAGGCAATGTTACTGCTGTAACTGTGTGTGCTCATATTTGTGGCCCGCACCAATATCATCATAACGTTTATGGCTCGCACCAATATACTCATAACATTTGTCGCCCGCATCAATATCCTCATAACATTTGTTGTCCGCACCAATATACTCATAAAATTTGTGACCTGCAACTATATATTCATATTTTTGGCCCGCACTAATATCCTCATCACATTTGCGGCCCGCACCAATATCTTCATAACGTTTATGGCTCGCACCAATATACTCATAACACTTGTGGCCCGCATTAATATCCCCATAACATTTGTGGCCTGCATCTATATCCTCATAACATTTGTGGCCCGCACCAATATCCTCATAACATTTCTGGCTCGCACCATTATCCTTATAAAATTTGTGGCCGCCACCAATATACTCATAAAATTTGTGGCCCGCACCAACATCTTCCTCACTGGTATAGTGGTTAGAATGTTCGACTACAGACGTAAGGTCCTGGGTTCAAGTCCCGGGTCGGGCCATTTCAAAAATCAATTTTGAGTTTTCTATTAAAATTTTCTCATTATTTGCCCGAAGTTGGGAAGTCGGTGGTGTGATCCACCCCCGTGCTTCGGAGTGCGTTAAGCCGTCAGTCCTGCGCCTGATCTCTTACCGGTCGTGTCGGATCCTGTCACATCAGACTGTGAGAGTGAAGGAATAGAGAGTGCACTTGTGTACTATGCCTGCCAATCCGCAATGGAGCAGCGTGGTAGGCCTATGCTCTAACAACCCTCTCTCCTATGAGAGAGGAGGCCTGTGCCCAGCAGTGGGACGTTAATGGGCTGCTACTTACTTACTTACTTATACCAACATCTTCATAACCTTTGTGGCCCTTCTGTAAAAGGTTGCCGACCCCTGGTCTAACTAAACCTTTAAATTGTATTACGATTATTTAATAAATTTGTTTTAATAAACGATATTAATTTATTACGTGATATATCTAGTATGACTTCTGGGAGTATGTTTTAGAAACGTATATAGTACCGTTAAATGTATTATTATTAATAAGCAGATTATATAGATCAGTAAATCTGTCAAAGTCACAACCATAAGACACAATAACATATTTTGAAACAAAATGTTAGCTACATTTATAACAGGCTAACAATGAGCCGTGATAATAAAACAAAGTCATTACAATAAATTAGCGTGTATATTTTAAAAATACATAATTTACAATACGTGTCACAACACACTTCCATCACAGTTGGTAGAGTTAAATACTATATTTGTACGTTACGTGTTTAAATGTTTTATTGAAGAATAATAACTTAATAGCGTTTTGTTCGTAGAGCTTAACCTAAAACTATTTTATTATACTGGCATTTTTCACTATATTTTATAAAATATACATCTTGATATTAAAATCCATTGTCGAGTACGCCTACTTGCGCTCTCATGGTATCACAAAGTTTCGATAGCAAAATACTTTCTTCCAATTTCATTTTCGGACTTTCCAGTAGACCTGAAAGGTGCAACTGTACACATTTATACAATTCTTCGTATTTGTTCACTCTCTTTTATTTATTACTAATAAGTCAGTGCTTGACTGTGATCTCACCTGTTGGTAAGTGATCATATAATCTTAGAAAAGCGCACTAACTTGGTAAGAGGTCATTTACCCCTTATGGTTCCTACACAGCATCGTAAACTATTAAATTGGCAGCACGTTGTTACTGGTAGGGTGGGAACTAGCCACGGCCGAAGACTACCATCAGTACTGACTCAGATCAATTGTAAAAACAATTTCCTAAATTTGCCTCACCGGAAATCGAACCCAGCACTTCTGCCAACGAGGTCGTCAAATATATACTCAATCTATATACTGTTAAAACTTTCAATCGTTAATAAAAATAATTTATATTTATCCAGTGAAGGTCAAATACATTTTTTAATATTATAGTGAATTTTCAATTGACATAATCGTATTTGTGAAAGAAAGCGCTATCTATTGTAAGTTCCCGTAAAACATTTATAGGTTTCTTACTTTGTAGAGATAAGACTGCCTTTTTGTAGATTTTTCTTATTAATTGTTTCATTTAAAGGAAAGAAATAATGAAACAATTAACACAAAAAATGGCAATGGGAACCTAATATCCATCTATCTTGGATATAAATGTTATCCAAAAGCAAAAAAGGACATATTCATAAAAAATTTGCAGAGGTAATACGCCCCTGTTTATAACAGTAATGAATGCATATTGACATTGAATTAAGCTTTTTTTATCCTACCACATTTTTGCAGAGCTAAAACAATTTTTACGAATGAAGGTTACTAAAGGACATCTCAGTTATTTTCGCATTAACCTTGGGTTTACCGTCTTAGGAGAAGATTAAGGTTGTATACATTGCAACACCCGTTTTCTAGATGTGACTAAATACTGGCATATGTAAAGAATATTATAAAATATGTAACTACATTCGTTTTCTTGTTTGTTATTTGATGTCTGTGGATTCACCTGTGTGATATTAGTACTTATGTCTCACAGGTATATATTGTACATACAAAATTTGCTATGTTAGTACCAAATAGTGTTGGGTAGGACAAAACGTCATAATATAAGAGAGCCTCAAAATTATATTCTGTACTACTTTAAATTATCTCCTGGTATTCTGCTTTATAGTAAACATTACTATAGAGTGCGCGTGTGTAAGCGGGAGCTATGGAGAGAGAGAGAGAGAGAGGGTGTGTGAGCGGGAAGAAATGACTTCATACGAATACTTGTAAATTATTTTAAACCTTAACTCTCTGATTTAAAGTACATTTTAAAATAACGAGAGCATTTAAAATTTCAAAACATTGTCAGGCACATTTAAAAATAATAATATTATTTTAAAATGTACCTCAAATCAAATGCATCAGATTCTTATTTATCTACAATTATTTAAAAAAAAGTGCGTGCGTACAAAGTACACATATCAGAAGTGAAACTTCTTTGGCAAACTAAGTTTTAAATCTTGTTTATATTTAGATATATATATATATATATATATATATATATATATATATATATATATATATATATTTAATTGTGATTGTTTTAATTGTCATTAAAATATTAAAAGTGTCGTAATTAATACAAATAATTTATTGAGAACTTAAATGATTAATTGTAAATAAATATGCCATATAATAGTAATAATAGTATATTAAATGATGAGTGGCAAATTAAAATGCCACATGTTATTTGTAAATTTTAAAACTACCTAACCTTCAAGCGAATTAGCATAAAAAACACTGCACATCTTCGTGACGCTCAAGCGTTTCATCTGTAAAATTATCCTCATGCGCCTAAAGAAGTTTCACTTCGAAAATGGCTTAAATAGAAACTAAAACAAGGCGTTCCTACAATACGCAACGCCTTATTTGCAATAGGACCTTGTACTGGCTTAGTATAAAAGAGAGGCTATTCTTACAAACTCATTTTCAAATCATGGCCTATTCAATACTAGTACCAAACAATTTGACTCGAAAAATATGTTATCGGCTATTTTAAGTATGAATAGATCAAATCTTGTTTTGTTATAAATAAAATACTGTAAAGTTACCGTTGTTGATGCAATCCCAGCATTCTTGGATTTCATAGCTCAATCCAGCGCTGTTGTGGAAATGGAACTTATATTTTCCTTTTGGTAGCGTCCACTCCGTACTGTTCGCAGCTGATATGTGCAACACGGTCGGACACCAGAAATAATCCAACTAAAATCACTTTATATTTTAAAAATTGTCACACTTTCATATCCGTAAGTGTAATTTTTGACGTCAATACGTATTTATTGACTTGGATACGTGTTCAAAATCGCAGTCCTAGGGAGTTAATTAAAAAAACGAATCATTACAAAATGGGGGGATACAGTTTGGTGTTGCAGCTAGATATCTAACACCTTCATCCGAAATTCAATTACTCAACTGAATAGCTAAAAGATTAACATGTTTTTAAGACATACTGTTAGGCTTGCATGGGTACCAAGTCATGACGGTATAAAGGGCAACGAGCAAGCGGACGAGCTGGCTCGAGCTGGATCGAGTAGAGGGTTAATAGGTCCTGAACCCTGTATAGCAATAGCACCGTGCATGATAAATGCCACTCTATCAAAATATGCCAGCAAAACGTTCTTGGATGCAGTAAAGCCAGGCTTCGCGAAAAGCTTCAAAAACTTAAGTAAAAGACAGGTAAGATATGCAATGGCAATTGCAACGAGCCACTACAGTACAAAGACTATGTTAAAAATTATGGGCATTGTGGAAGACTCTACATGCAGAGCCTGCAATGAGGAAGAGGAGACAATAAGGCACCTACTGTGGGATTGCAATGGCTTGGCTAGGTAGGATACGAATGAGTCTACTGGGAGTGGCCTATCCGCAACCAGAGGACTTTAACAGCCTACTCTCAGACTATTGGAATAGGTTCTGGAGTACATTTAGGAAAGATTGAAGGATGGGGTGCGTACAAAAGATCCACAAGGGTCGCAGTGCATCCGCTGCCTCAGTGGGCTCCACTGCGAAATAATAATAAGACATTGTTTGAAAGTAATGTCAATTAAATATTGAAACCACATCGTTTTTCGTCTCACATTTTTAAGTTTAGAACCATAATTGTTGTCAAAGTCAAAATATCTTTATTCAAGTAGGTCTGAACAAATCTTTTGATCTTAAAATATCGTTTTTTCCATATATTATTTCAATGAACGACTTACAATCTAAATTTACGAGGTTCCTTTCGCGCCCTGTATTAATATTGATAAAGAACCGGCGTTTGTTTTGATAGATAAGAAGAAAAATGAGATTTTAAGCGTACTCTGAATCGGAGACTTTTTCTGTAAATAACTTTTGAAGTTTCAGTTTTGAATTATTAAGAAAAAAAACTAAAATACTATACCTCAAATGTGGTTCAATTTTGCATGATGTTGAAATTACCGCAAATAGTCATCCGTATCGTTTCCTAATGGGTATACATCGAACTACCAATGTGTAATAGCTGTATAAAAGACTTTAAAAGATTTCTGTACTCAATGTGAGCGAAACAATTGTTTTACTTACCATGATTGTGCCTTTGGTCCCAGTTATTTCAGCCTTATTGGGCATGGTCGCTCGAGTGTGAGCAGCTATGGTCGCGGTCCTGCCATCCTTGTATTTAAGAGCACACGATATAGATTCGTCTACTCCTGCCTTACTCAAGTGGCCCGTACACATGATATCCGTAGGTGGTTCCTTGTATACAAATTGTAGGAGTTGTAACATATATATTCCCAAGTCTAAGACTGCACCGCCTCCTAAATCCTTCATTCTAGAATTTTAATTTATAAATCCAACCTATAATACTGTCATACAACTAAATTACAGATATAACAAATAACATATCCAAATTAATATTATGAAGAGGAAACATTTGTGTTTTTATATGTAAGTATGTTTGTAACGTTTCCTAATAAAAATGCATTGCTGTTACCCTTGGGTTACCTCAATACATTTTTATTGTGTGAACCAAAAAATCTGTCATCGCCTGCGGTGTGGAAACTATTGATCATAGAACAAAACAAAACAAAAAAATATCTACAAAAAAGTTCGCGATACCATATGTCTAACTACTGCAGTTATGCCACTATAACAACTTTAAATTTGTTTTTAAAGTTAATAAAAGTGGCGACAATTATCAAACAATATTATTCATACTTCTGTGTTAATCCATATCCTATTATTTTATTAAAGCCCGGTTTAGTGCCTGTAAAATACTTTTTATATGATGCTATATAGCATCATGCCCCATGCCGATAAGGTTAGGCAGAGACCACGTCTTATCAATTCCTACGATCACTGCATATCTCCTTTCCTTCTTTCATTATCATTAAACCTTTCATACAAGTTCTTCGGTTTAGAGTACTCTTGACTTGGCCCTTATTTAAAATGTCCAGGAACGTTCGCCTTGGTCTTTGCATTCTAAATTTACCATTCACTCTCGACTCATAAATATTTTTTGTCAGTCTCCTTTCATTCATTCTCTCTACAAGCTCAAACCATCTAAGCATACCTTTCTAAATTTTAGTCGCTACATTTAATAACACAACGTTCAATACCTGTAGAATATTTTTAAATTTGCTCAAATCAATATATTCTACGTAAATGATGTTACGAATTTAAAATGTATTACTTAGATATACATTCGATGTAAAGTAAAATCTCTATATTGATTAGATTATGAATGGAAGTGTGTATATAATAATCTAAAAGGAGGTAATTAAAAACTAAGTGAAAAACAAATTTTATGTTAACATAAATAAATCTATAGTCTGATTTAGTGAACTTTCCACTACCACGATTTTGGTATCTACGCGGGTGAAACCGCGGGGCATTGCTAGTTTATTATAAAAATGCTATTACCGTTAGATGTTACAAAAACAACTTATATGAAATTGATAACCTGAAAGTTTATGTATCTATAATCATGTTTAGACTAATATCTAAAACAAAAAAAAACTTTATTGTTTCCGTTCACATGAATATTTTTCCCATGGAATTATTTTTAACTACCTAACACGCTATACTTCGTCGTGTCCAAATTTACAATATAATATACTCGATATAACGTCATATGGTTTATGGTTTATTATATTTTCAAATTTAATAATAGAATAAATTTAGTTCTATAATTTTTCTAAAGAAACAATTTATTGGCTGGAACAAAAAAGTGCTATTCGCGGAATTTAAAGGTACTAAGAAAGAAAATCGCCTGTGAGTAGATCTGTGATTAGAAGTCAAATAAATTCACTGTTATTATGTAGATTGGAAAGAGATAAAGCTGAAGGAATTGGTTAAGTAGCAGTACTAAAACCCAAACAAAAGCATGTGAAAATGAAAAATAAAATATCTTACAAATTTCTCTCAATGTCGTTAATTTCCACCCCAAATTGTATGTTTATTTGATAAATATCGCCAAGCCCACCATTTGCAATATGCTTGTCTAAAGCATCGTAAGCCGGAAAGAACCTTGACCACATTCCCTCTAGGAGGAAGAGTTTCTTTTCCCGCGCTAAATCCACAAGAGATTTTGTCTGTTTATATGTCATACCCATAGGCTTTTCGCATAGCACATGTTTACCACTTTCTAGCATTAATTTTGTTATTTCGAAATGTTGTAAATTAAGTACGCTGACGAAAACAATGTCTGAAAATAAAATATGAAAAATGTTTGAAAACTAAAGCAAAAGGTGACGAAAGATTCAAGATGACAGGTTAAAAGATGGCAAAAGCAAGAGACACCCAAAAACTTTTCCGTTTGAAGCCCTTTTGTAAAATTATTAAAGTTAGTACCTAGAAACTATCTCATTAACACAGCATTACTTCAAGAAAGATTTAATGCAATTTAAATTATTGTATGCGGAAAATGTAGCGGATTACAGTGTCCTCACGCACATGTGTAGGCAACGCGATTGTTTTTTTTGGTGACAGGTCAAAGGTAAAATGTGAAATTAATTGGTAAACAAGTGAATTATGCGGACACTTACCGACGTTGGTGTCGTTAGCTATGGATTCGTAACCTTCGTAAACTGTGCTGACATTATGGAGTGCGGCTATTCTATGCACGCGATCTAAGTCTTTCCCGGCGATGGCCACAACTTTATGTTGCTCCGCGGGCAGAGAGACCATCGCCGTCATGAAATCATGAGCAATCATACCAACACCAGCTATACCCCATTTCAATTGTTTACCCATCTAAAACAAAAAATATAAATCTACAATTATTAAACTACATGCCAGTCCGTGATCAAAATGATTTTATAATCGAGTTTTTAAGTTGTGTGATTCATGTTGATAACGCAAATGTAAAAACGATTACCACTTGAAACATAGATAGATATCTCACTATACTAAACCATTTGGATATTTTCAAAACATTACATGTAAAACATAAGTTGATAAAAGCGTATTTATGCTACGTAGCGAAATTTGATTTATAAATTACATCACCTTCAACAAATGAAATCCAACACCTTGTATGCAAAGCTATTTTTTTTGATAGGTCTAGATAAACACGACGGATAAATTGTTATCAAGATAGTGAAATAAAAATCTTTACAGTTATCTGAAGTTGTTGTTGGTCTCAGTGATTTTCAACAATGAATGAACATTGTATTAAAAACATCACACGTAATTGCCATTAACCTTTAATTATCATTAATAAAAGAGAGCATTTTCCATTGGTCAACTAGTTGATTAGTGTTTGTTTGTATTCTATATAGGTAACAATGTTACATCATCATTGTGACAACGTTTATTGATATGATGCTTCTGGGGATACATATGATTTCTGCCACATTTGAATAATAAACTGTGTAATGTTTATTGAAGTGTATAGTCTCTCCTAGTAGCAGATGTGAAATAAATATTTATGTCTTTAACATTACAATGTTCTCACGGTCGTCTTTTGTAACTCAAGTTTAGCAAATAATACCTACTCTTCTGTTTGAAAAGATAAAATAAAGTCATATAATGAATATGTCGTTTATAAACACCTATTGCACATAAATAAGTAAAAAGTAAATTATTGTATTGCTATGCACTTCATTGCAACTATTAAGTATGACTTTACCAAAATATTTACAAATTTCAACTTTAGAAATACAAATTTTGATTCCATTTCCCAATATACATATCAGTTTTTTTAAGTAAAAAAAATGCGTATGTGTCGACGCCCAATAATACTTTATGGCAATTTTATTTATTTAAAATAAATTGTATTAATACACTTTATATGGATTCATTATAATTTAATATAGATTTCATATAGTAACTATGGAACAGTTTTGTTTATTTTACACTTTTTCATACAAATTTATAATATCATATAGAGACAAAACACACTAAGAGTAGGAGACCATATAAATTTGCATAAACAGCGGCTTTATCGCTAGAGTAGCAATTTCTTCCAGGTAACCATTGTTTCTAGAAAATATTATTCATTAATTAAGAGTAGATGATTAATAGTTTATAAAAAAGCAACTGCATTTTTTCTTTCAAAAACATATAGCTGCCAAAAAAGGTACAGGGCACAAAATTTAATGTATGCCCATCAAGGTCTGCCCTCAGTATTGTATGTTCCATATTAATAGAGTTAGCTGATAATATTTTAAAATGTTGTTACACAACATATTTTACCATAATAGCCCATAAAGGTGACCAGCATGAGAATTATCACAGTTGGTTGTGGTTTTCCTGAGTATTACTCATTCTACTCTCTATTTATTACTAGCTAAAGCCTGGCATGTTATCTAATGCCATATTATATGAAAACCTAATGTTCGGGCTTAAGCCGGAAATTAATTAACTCAATTTATCAAAACATATGAATGTAAAAATGTAAACATATTAAAATCTGAAAAATAAATTGAAATTTGTTATTGATAATATAGCTTAGTGTCAGCCTATATTATACTGCCCAATGCAGAAGAGTGGGGCATAATGTTGTAATAACTAAGGCATGTTGCTAACTGAATTTTTGAGATGAGGCCTGTGTTTATCAGTTAACATAAATTATTTGATGCAAGCAAACAAGCAAAGTACAATATTCCAAGTTATCAACTGTTTATTAATGTAACCTGAAGAGATTGTTTATATGGTTGAACACGCTAGTGTCAGGAATTTTAACTAATATAAAAGGAGCATCAGTGGAAAATGTTGCAAACATGGGAACAAATTCTTCCTTTTGAAAGTTTCAATCTTCTTCTTCTAAAATGAATATTGGTTGGGGTGACCATTCTCATGAAGAGACAAATCATATGTACAGAATATTTTATAGTGCACAGTCTAGGTATACACATACATGCAATCCAGATTTTTCAGTTTATTGTCTGAAGGGACAATGAATATGACATGATTGGAGAGAAATAGCTAGCAAGGCCAGCAGTGTAAGGTAACACATAAACTAGTCAAATTTAGGAACATACTAAGAACTTTTTAAAATAATAACCCAATAAACCTTATAGAGCATATTATATAAAATCACCACAATTTTATTTTTTTCAATTTTTGTGTGAAATATGCGCATAACAGATATTATATACCTTAGAATAAATTTTAAATAAATTTTAATATTAACATTTATTTTTACTTCTATTTGTATATACTTAAGCACATGCAATACTATATAAATTCAGGTAAAACAAAATGTATTCATAATTTTCCATATTATACAATAAATGTAAATCTCCATTTCATTGACCCATCAGTAGAAATGCAGATAATGAAAACTGACGAATTAATTAACTATTTAAAACGTATACTTACTATTGTTTGTTCGGGCATATTTACTATATTTGTCCTGAAATGAATATAGGATTTGTAAATTCTTGTAATTAATCAGAACTTAAATATAGACTTCATTTAAAAAAATTTAAAGAGAAAAAAAGTAACAAAGATTATCTTGTTTACAATCAGAATTTGAGGTAAAGTATTTCATTATCCTGTAGAGAATTTAAGCACATGCTTCACAATTTACACGGACGAATGTTATATAAAATTTGTAATTCTTTTCAATGTTTAATATTTTCACTTACGATTTTCTATAAAGTTGTAAACTAATAAAATTTCATTCAACCAAAATACACAACGAATCACGAGACGTCAAGCAATGTCACGAGACAACTGATTGAGTATGACGTAAATATGACAAAGAAAAAATAATACTATTTTTTATAGCTTTGGATTCATAATAAAAGTACACCGACTTCAAATGCACCAAATTTTTTGTATATATCTATATAATGTATGTTGTAAAACAAAAATTAATCTACAACCACAATGCACAGAAAATATGGTAAATGCATATGATTCGTCGTCGTCGTCGCTTCAAATGATGAAGTCCACAGCTGGACATAGGCCTCACCTAATGATGCCCACAAGGCCCGATCTTGCACCGCCTGGCTCCAGCGGTTACCAACGACCCTTTTCTATGTTATCGGTCCTTGTAAATACATAGCATCATTCCCATAGGGGTAGGCAGAGAACACGTCCTTCCACTTGCCACGATCCTTGCATATCTCCTTTGCTTCTTCCATTCTCATTAAACCTTTCATACAAGTTGGTCGGTTTAGAGTACTCTTGACCTGGCCCTTGTATAGAATGTCCTGGATTTGACCCCGGAACGTTCGCCTTGGTCTTACCCCTCCAACTTTCCCATTCACTCTAGACTCATAAATCCTTTGTGCCAGTCTCCTTACATTCATTCTCTCTACGTGCCCAAACCATCTAAGCATACCTTTCTCAATTTTAGTCACTACATCTTCTTTTATATCACATCGTTCTCTTATCACACTATTTCTAACTATGCCACTCAATCTCAACCCACTCATACTTACTCGACGCTCTCATTTCTACCGCATTTATTTCTTTTGACATACCGCATTTTTTTCTGACATACCCAACTTTCAGTACCATACATAAGTGTTCGCACCAACATTCCTTTATGCATAGCCAGTTTGGCCCTTTGAGACACCGTCTGAATATTCATAAAGGCGTGCAGAGCACCATTTACCATATTCCCTGCATTCACTCTCCTTTCGATATCACTGTCACATGTTCCATCTTTTGTAAATTTAGATCCCAAGTACACAAATTCTGTCACCTCTTCCACTTGTTCCCCATCTATCTAAATATTGCAATTCATCATAAATTCATCTTTTTCAAAAAGCAAAACTTTCGTTGTTTTGTTTATATTAATATTCATTCCTTTCCTTTCCAAAGCTTCATTCACAATGTTTACCATCTCCTGTAACTAGCTCATTACCCGATGATGCAAGTATTACTTGATCATCAGCGTAGAGTAAACATTTGATGAGTAATTCATTCATTCTTAATCCATACATACTTTCTTTTAAATCTGTCAAACAGTTATTCATGAATAAGGTGAACAACCATGGTGACGTAACACATCCCTGTCGAACACCTCTTTCGACAGGAAACCACTCTGTGTACGCCCCTTTTATTCTGTCACAAGCACTAGAATTCTCATAGAGAGACTTCAACGCTTGAATCAGACTACCGTTCACCCCATAAGTAGATAATGTTGACCACAGCTTTCCTCACCACTCGATCGTGGGCCTTTTCTAAATCTAATCTAAATAAAAGCGTTTATTATTCCCATGAAAATAATTTTATAATAAAATAATATTTAGCCATGGATAAATTGAACCTGATAACTAGCGTTAATATGAATGGAGCTTAATTTAAGCTGAAGTTGCTCTTATCTTAAGTTCTAGATATCGCTTCAGTTATTTTTTATGGATTACAATTGATTGTAGGGTTGAATTAAACTTTTAGTACAATGAATTGACATTCTTAAAATCCCGAAAAAATAATGATGTCGCATTGTAAAAAAAAAACGACCATTTCGTAAGGAACGCAGGATCAATGTTTCGTTCGGTGTACCTAACAGCAAAATGTAAGTCATAACTAAAACTAAAGCCAAATGTTATACTCGTTTTTTCAATTTAATGGAAAACAATTCAAGGCCTAGTTTTAGTTGCGACATAAAAGAAACACGAAAAAAATATCTGATATACATAAATATATACATATATTTATAGCACAATCTGAGGTAAGGTAGCAACATTCTTTATTTAGGTAAAGTTCGTAGCGATTTTCTTTGTCATACAAGTCTTGTTCTTCTGTTCTCTGTGTTATTTTAAATAACACATAATCTGTGAGAATAGTAACATATTTTCAATTTTGACAAAACAATTGTAAGGTGACCTGTGACATACTGTCACTTGCAACTTGGTAGTTATGATATTTATTTTGAAATAATAAAGTCGTAGTAAACTTTTATTAGAAACTTTAAGTATACATTATTTCTGTTAACTTTGATTAAGACGGGCAATGCAATGACATTATATTTGTGGAGAACATATTACAAAGCTCGTAATAATGTATTATCCGGGACTAGTTGCCAATCGATGTCTTCTTTGTATACCTTTATATCTCGATCTCTAAGTGACGACAACTATTCTACTCAGGAATTCAGCAATAGTACAATTTTAATTGAGAATGGGTATAATGTGTAAGAGCTTCCACTTGTGGTAAGAAAAATAAAAGATTTGGAGGAATTAGACATTGCTCCATCAACAGAAGTGCCTGGAAAGTCCAGTGACTCTTTTAATTATCAACTAATTCAAGATGAGTTTAAGCAGTGTATGGATTTACGTGATGTATTTTCACTGATCACAAAATGCACAAAAATAACACCTAATATTGCTTTAGGTGCTATTGAAAGAATATATGATTTGGAAAAACAATCAAATTTAAATATGACCAGTGATCAAACTATTCATGTTAATTTTGCAAAAGGTGCTATTTTAGAAAAACTATTAAAAGTTGTTTTGAAAACTGAGGATACTTATACTATATTAAATGTGCTTAAAACATCATCTGTAGTTATGGAGCCTTATAAGTACAAGTTTTGTGATGAACTTTTACTCAGAGTCATTGATAGTAAATTGTCTATTGATCAATTATGTGACTTTGCAGAATTCCTGTACAGGAACATAAAAGATCAAAAATATTCTGAAACAATTGATAGATTATGGGTTGGTTTTATTGACAAGGAGACAGATATCAATGAATTAAATATTGTTAAGGTTTTTTCCATTTTACCAGGTTTGAAAGTTAGTAAAAAGACAATTACATCTTTGTTGGAACAAAAACTTTCAGAAACATGGTCTAAAATTAGTGTTGCTGCTATGCAAGATGTCCTTGATATCTTCGTATTAGAAAAATATTTCTCTTTGCAGTCATACAGTATTTTAAGTCATTGGCTGTATTGTAATATACATGCTTTAGATGATGATGATTTATTATGTATAATTACTAAATTTGCCCAACTGAAGTTTACTGATAAGCAAATAGATGCAGCCATTGAAAAATTTTTAAAATTCAAGTCTGAGAAGATTAAATCGCAGGTTTTGGTTATAGGTATATTAAATTACTGTATGCAATTTAAGTTAAGGAATACAGAAATATTAGAAACATGTAGTGAATATTTTATTAAAAACAGGAAAGATGTGCCTTCTAGTTTTATAAAGTCCTTTATATATCCATATGGATACTTGTATGTAGAGCCATGCAATACACAATTTTGGAATATTGTTGAAGATATTCTACTTGATAATTATAAGAAAATTAATATAGATGATCTTTGCTCAACAATTTCCTCTTGTATCTATTGTGGTTATTATCCTTTAAAAATAGTGTCAAAAATATTTAATGCAGAGTACATGGCTAAAATAAAAAGTATTGAATCCATAAAACAACTTCACCTTATAGATACAGCCTTATCATTGGAATGTAAGAATTATAATGGCCCCTTGCTACCTAAAGATCAATGGTTCAAACCTGTTATACAAGATGGTAGAATTAAAAATATTATAGAAAAAACTATGGATAGTTTTATATCAGCCATTGGGGATGCTAATAAAATATCAACTGCTGTTGTATTGCCCAATTATTGTTCAGACGAGACGTACCTGATTGATGTGATGGTATATCCAGCAGATATAAATAATAGTATATTTAACTGGAAATCAAAATCAGCCAAAAGTGAGAGTGTAGCAGTTCTAATACATTTACCCGATCATTATTGTTGTGATAATGAACAATTAATTGGCCCTCAAGTAATGAAGAGAAGACATTTAGCCATCCTAGGTCTAAAAGTTGTCAGTCTCAAGTATGCAGTTCTTAGTCAATTTTATACATCATACAATCTTGTTGGTCTCAAGAAGTATATAGCCAACAACATTGAAAATGCGAGAACTATGACATAATTTTTATTATTTACACATGTGGTTCTGACATTTTAAAATCTGGTTGGATTTTGGGGTCAAGAAACCTGTTTTTAGCCCTAATTATTGTATGAGTGATACAATTTCATTTATAAAGGAAGAAGTATATTCATGACCTATAGGATTCTGTTTAATTTAAACTATTACTTTTAACCCTTTCAGGACTATTTGTTTGCAGCAGGTAAAAGCTATTTTAAATTATTTTAAAAATATGTGTAGGTTGACATTGATTAGAACAACAAGAACTGGGTATATTGCCCCAAAATATATGTCCAGGCTCATTTCATAGCTTAACAACAATGCTGGTTGTTATGACCATTGGTTTTTATTACTAAATATGAGTTGTCCTCTAGATGTCCTTTAATATATATTTAGATTATAATTCTTGTAAAACTACTAGTAAACATAGAGTATACAAGAACTTAAAAAAGAGTGAAATAGTTTAACAACATCCACATTCATTTAAAATTTTTGAAAAATTTATGTAAAGCCCCTACAGTATGAATGATAAAATTAATTTCATTAAATGATTGACTAAATCCATAAACAATGTAATTAAGTGATTGGAAATGTTTCTGGAAAAAATATTTTAAAAATTCTTTTCATATGAAGTACATGGATAAACATAAGTATAATGAAATAAAGACAAATATATTTTTATACCAAGATTTGTAAAGGATTTTAAGTAATTTTTACTCCGTTCAGCTTCTTCCACTAGGACATATATTTGTCAAATATTTTAGGGAGTTCTATATATTACCTAATAATCCTAAATTACCTACTAATATGTAAACTAAACATTTAGAAATAATAGTTATATTGTATCAGTATTTACAAATGTTATAATGTATTTCAAAACTCATATATTGATTTATAATTGTAGTAATCTATAGACTTGTATACAATAAAATTAGCCATATAAGCAAAATTTTGTAATACATTATTAATTTTTACTGGATAAGTTTGAAGGCTTAAATGTTATGGTAAAAAAATGGAGAATCTATTTTTCTAGTCTGATATTAGTTACAAAAATATATTGTTAACAGTCTGAATGTGTTTTATTATATGCTTAATTCAATTTCATCAAATACTGTTATTGTTGTAAATTCAGAATATTCTTTTGAAATCATGTGTGCCTATTGGGCATAGATTATCAGAGATTGTCAAGTATTTTGGAGAAGACACATTGTTTGATTTACAAGAGGATCCAGAGTTTAATTTTGATCATCTTTAAATAGTTGAAATATATTGTTAAACCACAACCTAATATGAAAAGGTCAACTCATCACAACATGAATAATTATTATAATTCTGAATATACAGTAGCCTATATTACAAGGTTAGTGCCTCGTTGGTGTAGTGGTCAGCTTGTAGGTCTTGATTTCTTGCGAACTCAAGAAGTCCCGGGTCGGGCGCATTAAAAATTGATTTTGAGTTATCTGTAAAGAAATTCTTAGTATTTGTTCGGAGTTGGCAGTGTGCTCCACCACCGTGCATGGGAGAGCACGTTTAATTGAAATGTCGCATTGAATGAACATATAGGTTGTACATAAATTACATATGTTCTATCAAACAGATTCTATGTAATTTAGGGATAAGAAATAAAAATCGTTGTGGAATTAGAATTTATTTTATTATTATACTCATAACATCTCTCCACTTACTCTGTTTACTAATTTTCTAAAATTTTTATTGAATAGTTTATTATTTTATTAATTAAATAGACAACGTTCACAATTTTTTAAAATTCTTAATTACCTTCGAAGGTATAGGCTCCTTTAGATAAATATACGAATTTCAAATAACAAATATAATATTATGACTGGAGGATAACATTTATTTGAAATACTGTAGCAAATTATATACGTATAGGGAAAGCTCTCTACTAAACACGATTTTGTAAAGATATTTATGTATATCTCGCTGCTATTACAGGTTTAATGACAATTGGTTTTGTTATTAATGCATCTGCATCAAAATCGTAACTAGAAATAAACGAACTATATTTTATATAGCCAAATGTTGTATCACAGCAACTCTAGCTTGAAATTTTAAATTTTAATGAATTTTTTTACGTTGGCTCACAGCCTAATATCTAAGGTTTAAGATTTTATTATTAAATTACAAGACACTCGATAGAGTTAGGTACATTACATATTATAATTAAATTTTTTAAATTTATATTCTCTAAATACGTAATTCCTCTTATAAAGATTCAAATAACAAACGTCAGTTAATCTATTTGAAGACCTGAGGTACCTATCGGTGCATTTTCCACAATTACTATCTATGTGACATCTCTAATATGAAATTTTAATCTAAAATTTAAAACGAAGGTATCCAAGCATGAGTGGATGCTGAAACTTAAGAAAGTTTTCTTTATTTAACAATAACTACTTATTTCAATGAAAAAATTTCACGAAACATCAATAAAGTTTGGCACAAGTATATTTTTAATTATGATCGTTGCGTTTTTGTTTCGGACATTGCGACATGTATTTCATTTGGTTCACATATTACAAACATATTGGTTTAACCGATATATTTCAATAAAATATTATTATAACGTAAATTATTTTATATAAAATAGAAAAATTTGAGGGATGGGGCTACTTTTACACTTGTATATATTTTTATGTATTATATAATATTTGCGTTTGTGTATAACACGTCATTAAATATTTTCCCAAGGAGAATTAATAGTTTTGAACATTTCCATAAATACATTTATGTAATAATGAATTAAATGAAGATATGTTATCTCTGTTATAATGATTCTGTAATTTTATATCACTATGTGATGAAGAGCACATCAACAAATATAATAGGTTATATTTTTTGTTAATTTTCAATTAAATATGTCATAACTTATACATAAATTTACTTAATTATATTAAGTGAAATCTGTTGTTTTAAACTTCCAAGTACCCTTCAATTGAAGATCACATAACGTATCACGGAATGAATTTATAAAGACATAATCATACTATATTATGCAATGTATGACTGCAATCTATAGATAACAATTTCCTATATTAAGTCACACATTCTTTTTAACCGCTTTCAAGAAAAGGAGGAGGTTACCAATTCGTCTGTATTTTTTTTATCCTTCAAAACAGATTTCACCGATTCACATTGTCATACAGTAATTTCAAAAGATAGTCTAGAACTTTTCCAAATTATAGCAAAGATTTTCATTATTCATCTATATATATAGGGCAGTATCTTATAAATTTAATATTTCGTAGAAGCATAGTTACACTTGATGATGATGGATCGATTTTAGTCAATTAAGTGTTAAATAGACTACATTAACCATCACACAAAATCAATGAATTTTAGACATTTGTGATTAGCACAATCCGACGCAATTTTTGTAGAAGATTAACTTAAATTATTATATTTCCTTAACAGACTTTATATGTTCTATAATGAATGGTACTTTACAACCACACACATTGTCACTGTATAAACATATCCAGCGGCTATGCTGGTGCATTCTTACAGACTCATTGGGTTTCACTCCAGCAAAGCCAAAAATGCGTCTATAGTGGGCTTAGTGGTGCAATTTATAGACTTATCGCGTCTCACTCCAGCTAGTCGGAAGTCACAATATGCTATTTTCGAAGGTATATCACGTCCTCCGAAAATATGTTTTAGATAAAAATTCACCGTCACCGGTAAAAGCGGCAAGCGAAGAAGCACTGCCATGGAGGATGGGGGGACATTGAGTACGGATATGGACCTTGGGGTATATTCTATGCATACCGATAGACGACTTTCCATCCCCTGCTATTATAACATGTCTCTGATTACTTAATCAATTTTTGTCCTTTCCTGATGAGAGTGTCCGAATGAACGGCGTTATTTTAAGGACATATAGAGCATATTCGATTGGCATACTCGTAGACTGCTTCCTTGGTCTAGTGGTTAGCATATTCGACTAGAAACATGAGGTCCTGGATTTGACTCCCTGGTCGGGCCAATTCAAAAATCGATATTGAGTTTTCTGTAAGATTTCCTCAATATAAGTTGGGAATTTGGCGGTGTGTTCTACCCCCCGTGCTTCGGAGAGCACGTTAACCGACGGTCTTGGGCCTGAACTCTCTCCGGTCATGTCGGATTCCCGTCACATCGAACTATGAGAGTGTACTATACCTGCCAATCCGCAGAGGTGTAGCGTGGTGCGTCTTTGCTCCATAAACCCACTCTTATATGAGTGAGGCCTGCGCCTAACAGTAGGACAGTAATGGGCTGCTACTTAATTACGTTTACACTCACAGAATGGGCTTTATATTGTATTTTTTGGGAATCACGTCAACGGGTTGACCTCACACTTGACCAATTATTCTAAATTCTTTAGGGGATCATGTCTGCCATTCTTGCGTCCGACCGTAGGTGGGTCGGGCTACCAATATTACGAATAACAAAGCTTTTCAGTATTAATTTATAAAATGCGACACCATTCTTTTAAGTGGCGGTCAGCTAGGTAGCAAGCAAGTTCTATCGACGTAGAGTCGTAAGACTTTTAGAATTGTTAGCTTATTATATAAATACTCTTAAATGCATTTTTTTCGTAATCATTTGATTGCTAATTACTTTTTATTACCTAGGAATCGCAAAAGTGATATATTGTACTAGACTTATGGACTAAATATTTCAACCAATCTAATCATCTAATGTTATGAAAATTTCGAATGTAATAATTTAGAATTATATGTCTAATCGCTTAAGGACTAGGAAATTACTAGATGAAAGTCTACGTGGCAGTTATCTAATGCTTTTTTAACTCCGTAGATCTTACACGTGCAAATATATGGGAATGAAAATTGATGTTTTCGTAAGATCATGTAAACAGACATTTTTCAAAAACTAATATGTATCAATACAAGTATATTGTTAATTGAACTTTACTTTTGATGAATATAAAGCACTTAGTTGCCTAACACCAGATTGACGTCAAAACGAATTCTCTACGTTTAAATCATTATTAACACGTTTATCTTATACTTAGGCCTTACAGCTAAATTCTTGACAAGGAATGTGAAGTTCGCCCTCACTATAATATTTATATATAAGAAGAAATACAAGATTCTTACAATTAACCACCCGGTCATAAGTTTACGGGTGTAATAAAAGTACAGATAACATAATATTTATATAAATCACAGTAAAAATCAGCTATCTACGCGGATGTGCGTAATAATTACCTACTTTCAAAAATTATAAATTAAAATCATCAGAAAATGCCAAACTTGTATTTGCCTAATTTGTAATAAAATTAATAAAAACTCGTATTATTATTATGACGATAGTATCTAAAAGAAATAGACATAATCTAAAAACAGTAAATGTAGATTTTTTTATGTTTTAAATTTAGGAAAATGACTAGACTAGTCTCTACAATGATCTCGAGAAGTAAATATTTACGTAAACGTCCACCATTCTTTCAGTCCATGATATTTTTAACTTGAGCAGACATAATATTCTTAGAACAAAATAACTATGTACAAAGTTGATTTAATTTAGATAAAACCATCCATGCTTGTAAACAGTTGTAAATTGTCTACAATTTTTCAACATTTATATAAAAAAGTAAAATCAAAGAGTCAGTAAATCGTTACAGAGTGACGGTAACTATCCTCATAGATTATAATTCATACTTACATAACTAATACAAAAAATAATAACATAAGTCGGAGTTGAAATATCTTAAGGCTCTTTGCATTCACACAAGCATATTATGTACTTTGACAACAGTAAATAATACAATAATAGTCTTTACCTAAGCATCGAATTTACTAAAAATTAGTTCTATTCTAGTGTTTACATGTCCAATGAACATTAACTTCAATAGTATAGTAAAATATAGGGTAAGAATTAAGTTTAACTTTAAAACTTAACGCGACCCCGTTTGAAAATATTACGGGATACAACGCGAATTAACAAGTTGCAAATCAGGAAAGTTAGAAAAACGTTAACGTCCAATCAAAGTACA
This sequence comes from Elymnias hypermnestra, assembly GCA_015832385.1. NCBI lineage: Eukaryota > Metazoa > Arthropoda > Insecta > Lepidoptera > Nymphalidae > Elymnias > Elymnias hypermnestra. Next base: position 3,750,294 of record JACTOM010000030.1, on the reverse strand, counting down.
TAATTATAATACAAATCACATAGAATTTTGTAAAGACTGCACAACGCAAGTGTTACCACTGTGTCTACAATAGATAATTCGAACAAATTTCGCGATATTGCTGAGGAAAAAAGATGCTCCATAGGCGCTCACGAGTATATGGTGATCACTTCGCGGCCACCACCACGAACCATCAGCACCTTTTCTAGACCTTCGGTGAGGACTTCGAGGAACTCCATATCTGAAGATTAGTACATAAATTACTATTATAATTTAATGTCATTATCAATAAATTGGTATAAATTATTATACATGGTCAAAATTAATATTTATTTCAATTTTTATGCTTTATTATTTTAATTCATTAAAATATACCGTCACGAATTTCGAAACATAAATAACATATCGTTTTCTTATGAGTAGATTTTCGCCGACCATTTTATATTATACGGCAAGCTCAAGAAATATTAAACTAACAATATTTGCAGGCACACGAGCTAGCGGGTCACCTGATGTTAAGTGATTACCGCCGCCCATAGACACCTGCAGCACCAAAGGAACCACCGATGCGTTGCCGACCTAATAAATAGGAGTTTATTCGCCTCTTGAATTTCTGTAAATCATAGCCAAGTGGGAACATCGTTGATGGGTGTTCGTTCCACATTATGCATGTGCGCGGAAAGAATGATCGACGAAAACGTACTGTGGCAGAGGGCCATGCATCCAAGGTGTGCGGATGAAATTTATTTCTCCGTCCAGTTGTTTGTTGATTAAATCGAGACGGCGGTACCAACTCAAAGAGCTCCTCAGAACATTCCTGTTGTAGATACGATAGAACACACATAGAGCTAAGGTCCCTACGGTGCTCCAGCGTCTCCAGCTTACTGGACAATTGGGAGTCGTCGACAATTCGTATAGCCCGCCTCTGTATCCGGTCAAATGGAAGCAGTTGGTATTGGGGTGTTCCAGCCCATAGATGAGAGCAGTACTCTAAGTGTGGTCGGATTTGGGCCTTATATATCCTGTGTTCGGGCGTTAAGTACCGCTTGGCTCTATTGCTTTATTTTTAGCCCCAAGCTTTTTAGAAGCCGATTTGGCTTTGCTTTCCAAATGCCCACGGAATTGTACTTCAAAAATCTAATAGGTAATGACATCATTACTTTAAGTACAGTATGTTGGCCACGTTCTTTTTCGATACGTCTCCACAGGAAACGTCATTCCCATACATTTTTTAAGCGTTAGCAATCTACGATAAGTTGTCTAAGAGCCATCATATGCTACGGCGGAGGCAAAGTCAAGTAATTTGAAATAAGAGTAATAGTTTCATACATTAGTTTAAAATGCTACTTTGCTTAATGATTAGTAGCCGAGCCGGTCCGAGGTCGGTTAGCTCAGGCTATGAGGGTTTGCGCGAGGTTATTTTCGAGACTGATTATTCCCATTTCGATGAGAACGGGATCATAAGGGATGGTAGTTTTATTATCAATGTTAATTTGTGTTCATGTGTAAAAGCAATTTCTCATTTTAATTAAAATGATATAAAACAAAAGGCAATTGAATTTAATTATCACTTAAACTTTACGATAGAATAAACGCTCTGCTCTTGAAATTACAAGTTAAGCATTAACGTTAACATGTCACATTAACTTAGTTTTGTTCAAAAGTGTGATTACTGAATTTCTTGCCGGTTCTTTTCAGTACAAATTCACATTCAAATTCGGTGGTGGATTCTTTACTAATTGAGTTTATTCACCTTGCTTGTAATAAAGCATACTTTGGATCCCAATTGGACATATATTGTAATACTTTATTAGATCATGACTAGTCAACTCTAATATTTATTACATTACAATTTGAATACCTACATTCTTATTATTTTACCGATTCTATCTATTCCATCTATTCTTCCCACCTCAAATTCTTCGATTTTTTTTTTAGTAGTATTTGTCTACGCTCATTGTGCAGTTATTTACCATAAAACCCGACGATGTACAAACTTAATCTAAAATTTTAGCAACACGTGTAATGAATTTGTGTTTGAACACAAAGCTTTATACTCTACAATTCTTTAAAACCGCGTTTACCCAGAAGAATATATAAATGATAACTTATTGACATTTTTTATACACATGACTGGCGCCAATATCTCTCTTCTCTCATAGGAGAGATTTTGAAGTTTAACCAAACTACTAACAAAGGTCTATTTACCTATTGCAATTTGAAAGGATATAAGCACCTAACAGTTGCTCTAGGAATACCTAGATATCCTTATGATACTTTCTTCTTTGAATGTTATGAATTTTTCTTAGTATTACTGTTATGAAGTTATGAATTTACAGTTTAGCACAGTTATGAATTTTGATTAAAAATTAGGTCTACAACTTATTAAAAAGAGAGTTTAGAGGTGATTCTTTGAGATTCGAATAGCAACTTTTATAGCAAAATTCAGTCTTCTAGGTTATAAACCTTAATCTAAACCATTCTTGAATCCAAATGAAGACACAAAAACTTCTACAGAATCGGTTCAGTCGTTCAGGAAGTTCAGTGACGTATTCACGCACAAGAATTATACATATTGCATATAAATATATAGATGGATAAATTAAGCAATATAGCACGAATTATTTATTTAACTTTATTTTTAATAATATATACGTACAGTTAGATTCCCTTTCAAGCTTAGTGTCTCGTGGCGGGCCCGGCAGATTTAGTATGACTAATTGTGCGTCATGTGAACGTGATACTATCACTTCATTCAACTTCACAGCTGTGTGCATTCGTCTCACGGTACCCTCATCACTGTAATTTAAATGAAAAATATAACAAATATTTATTATGTATAAAAATTTTAAAAATGTATATAGCCGTATATATTTTTTTCCTGGTAGTTTAGCGCTTGACTGTGATCTGATGGTAAGTGATGACACAGTCTAAGATGGAAGCGCACTAATCTGGTAAGAGGCGATATACCTCATATGGTTTCTACACAGCATCGTACCGGAACACAAATCTCTTTGTTTGGCGATACTTTTTTGCTGGTAGGGTCGTTATTAGCCACGGCGGAAGCCTACCACCAGTCCAGACTCAGACAAATTAAAAAATCCAATTTCCTATATTCGACCTACCGGGGATCGAATCCAGGACCTCATTGCACCACTCACATACTTTTTAAATAATTATAAAATAAGCAAAATCCCTAAAAAGGGTGTTATAGAATATTACAAATCGCATTGTAAAGGATGATAGTATTGTATATATTTTTTGTGTTAGTTTGTATGTACATTTGTTTGTATAAAACTGGTGGTATACAATATTATTGGTCTAGTGGTTAGCATGTTCGACTACAGTCATGAGGTCCTGGGTTAGAGTCTCGGGTCGGGCCCATTCAAAAATTGAAGTTTTTATTAAGATTTTCTCAATATTTAACCGAAGTAAGTTGATGGTATGTTTCACCCCATGCCTCGGAGACCGTCGGTCCTGCGCCCGATCTCTCTTCACTCGTGTCGGACTTCCGTTACATCAGACTATGAGAGTGAAGGAATAGGGGGTGCACTTTTGTCTTATGTTCTAAAAACCCTTTCTCATATGAGTGAGGAGGCCTGTGCCCAGCAGTGGGACGTTAATGGGCTGCTACTTACCTTATACAATACTATTAATGTTAAATTTGCCAGGTTAAGAAAAGCTATATTTATGTTGTTAAGTTTTGAAAATGCAATGTGTGTATAAACTTACGGAGTGATGTTGGGCACGTTGGGTTTCGGGTTAAGCGCGTCGCCGTTGGGGTTGCCGTCCTTGTGCTTGTCGACGTCGGTGGGCGCGGGAGGCGACTCACACTGCGAGCGTTCATCGGGCGAGTCCCACATTGAATCGATTATGTGCAACAAACTACTTCGAAAGTCGTCCTAATTTGCATCGTTACCCCAATTGTCATTGGTCCATTTCAAAAATTTCGTTTCGCGTACCGAGCGTTGCACATGACGGATTCAAGACGAATGAAACACGGGATGTCATATATTATTTAAATTGTTTAACAGTCACTGACTACGGACATTCAAACATCCACTCATAGCTAATGTGGTATGGAAAACTAAAGTGAACAAATTAATGTAAATGATATTTGCCAAACATATGACCACCGTGTGTAAATTCGCTAGGACTCGTTATGGTTAGCTATAACGATGTATAACTTAAATCAATTAAATAAAAACATATACGTATAAATAAATAGCGGTGCAGATTGTGGGAGTCTCATGTATACTTGCGAAATTTTGTATTTAAAGAAGAATTAATTCAATTGTTATAAGCAATTATAAATTGCTTATCACAATTTTATTGTACATTATCCAATTGTATGTGGTTATATATTTTTAACAATGACGTTTTTTAATGTGCTTAGCTTTATGACAAAAATAATGAAGAATAAATAAAAACTCAAGAAAAAATTGGATGAAGAGATTGATACAGGCTCATGGAATGAAAATAATTTGCTAAACACAAAGTTCAAAAACATCACACATAAGTCAAGATAATTGATAGTGTAAATTTTTAATAGTTTAGGGTTTAATAATAAATCAATTTAAAAAGGAATTGTTTTTTTTACAAATGTTTTGATATTAGACTACAGTTTTATTATATTATAGCTGAGCCTCTCTTCCCTGTACTATTTTGCTGGATATGATATTTTGCTACATTAATTGAAGGTATTTCGACAGTCTGTATCACATTTATATGTTGTAGTTTTAATTAATATAATTAGTTAATTTCCATACTAGCTGTGCCTGTAGTGTCCAAATAAAAGCAATAAATATTAACCTTGTCATCTTTGTCTTTGTCGTCATTTTCAGCTAGAGGAGGTGATGGTGCATCATCAGGAAGAGGCTCAGAGCCAGGCTCTGCAAAGCGAACTTTGCTTGCAGTTTTAACGTCGGCGTGGTGATGATCTACTATAGCTTGTACCTGTAGGTGAATTGAATAGTTACAAAAGTATACATATCGTTTCGTGAACTCTTATAAACATACTATTTTGCCAATGTTGAGTAATCCGTATTAAATTGGTGGAAATATTTTTAAAGATAAGTATATAAATATATTCTTTTTCGAAAATAAAGGATTGAAGTATTTTATAAGGTTAAAGGTACAATTAAAAGACAACAAAAACTATGTTTTAAAACAACAATATTCTAACAAAAGTTTAAGGTGCAAAACATTAACAAGGAGTGTGATATAATATAAAACATGTGAAGTTGAATTTACATCAAAAGCAAATACGTTTCAAGAAAACTTAGCGACAACAAAGACGGAATTAATGTTTAATGTATAAGTTTATGAATGATAATACAAGTATGATCTTATAAAAAACACATCGACACACAAAGTAAAGCTAATCTAATGAAACGATAACAACTATTGTTACTAAAATTGTTTTTAAAGTTTTATTGATATGCATGAGCACGCTAAAGCAAAAGGCAGATGAGAATGAGAATAATGAAATGCAACAGTAGGGAAAAAATCAATTCTAAAATGCATATCAAAAGTGGACTCGATCGAGGGTAATATATCCATTTTACCAGAGGCAACTTCTCCTCAGCATTTTGTTCACGATAGTCCACCAAATTTTGCATCTGTGTTGGCAGCGATAGACAAACGCATATTAATTATTATAATTATATATATATAATAAATATTATATACAAGCCACGCATTTTTTATAGAATAACATAGCACATAGAATACCGCTAATATGAAAATTTTAGCTTTATATCACCGTGATTTTCATGATAATATTAAAACATAAATACAAAGACTTACCATGCCGAGGGACTCCTTTTTGTTGAGTCTAAGCTCGCGTAACATTTGGTTGCGTTGTTCCATCATCAATGTTCGTTCGTAAGTGTAAGCGGATATGTCGCTATCAGTCTGAAATTTTAGGAAATATTTTGTCAATGGTTTTAATTGAATCTAAAAACAATCTTATGGAATTTTAATAAAATTACCATTTCAACGACTTCAACTTCTGCTTCCAAACGTAACTGATATAGGAACATTTTAAGGTCTTTCTTCATTTGTATAGAGTTGTCTTCAATTTGTGCAACAGTGAAAATACGCATCTTGCAATTTTTCCACGTGCGGTGTTGTTTCAGAAGGAATGGTAACAGCATCAACATGCCACCATCGTGGACAATCCACCAAATGTCTATGTTACCAGATACCTAAAAAAAGATAAGTAAAGAAACAATAAAGTAAAAAACACATTCTCATCTTTATGGAAATGTTAAATTATATGAAGTCATTAAATTATTTAAACACGATTTTTTTACTTAAGCGATTAATTGTGATCATACTTGATGGTGAGTAAAGATACAGTCTAAAATCAATTTATCATTTACCACAGATTGGATTTACTCAGCATCGTGTCTTAGAAAGATATGGTCTTGCTTGGCTGGACATCTTTGCTCGTAGGGTAATAGCCTAGCCAACACTGAACCTAACAACTAAAACCTCGACAAATTTGAAAATACAACTACGCTTATTTGAATTGTCGGGAATTCAAAACGAAACCTGTTTTATCAAAGTGTGCTCTTGCACTACTACGCCAATATGATATAGATAAAATATTATAGTACTAACATCGATTGTAAATAAAATTCAACAAGAAGAGAAGAGCATAGTTTAAAAACTTACTTTCTCGGTGGAATCAGGAAAGAAATTAATTCCTTTAGGTACAAGCATAGCCATCCTGGCAGCAGTAACCGCTCGCACGGTGTGTAAGAAAACTTGCCAAGTGCGGTCATCCTCCGATTGCCGCCAACCATAGGGCCATCCGACTATCACAGTATTCGGTTTTAACCCACCAAGGCCAGTAGTTTGAACGCTATAAAACATTTTTGTTACAAAAACTTCAGCAATTGGTGCAGTTTTTAGAATTTGCTAATTATATAGTTTTGTAAACGTAAGACATTTTTAATGAATCAGAAACTAGCATATTATACATTCCTATTATATCACACCTTGACTTCTCAGAGATCATATATTGAGAATTAATGTTCTAATAAGTGAGGCCCAGATTAAACGAACTAGGGTTTAAATTTTTAATAAAAAAATTAATACAGTTTTACTAAACTAATAAATCGTATTAGAAAGATAGAAAGAACGTTTATTCTGATTCTCTAAATCTGATTAGCTAAATCCTCGTGAGGCCGGAGACATTAACAATAGGCCAAATAAAAGAGAAACTTACACATAAAAGTGATACTTGGAACTTTAACAGAATACATCAGGTCTTACTAAACAGGATTTGATAAACTTACAAATGACTTAAGCCATCAGCAATGCTATGTGATACTAGGACGTCTACAAATCCTTTGACCTTTTCTTCATCCATGCATTTTCGTAAGTTTTGCCTAGCGGTGGTTGCTTCTCCTGCTCGTCGTGTAAAATCGCCACCCAATACGGACACGCACACTGTCAAACCTTTCCCTACAATCATAAAAGAACATATTAAAGTAAGTAAATAATAAAATACAGTAAAATAAAAATACATTTGCGTTATCTACATTTTAATTTAGCATAATTATAATAACGTAAAAAAAAGCCTACTGTCATTATGGTATAAATGTTTAACGTAAAAGAAAAAAGCGACATTATTCTTGTAAGAATGTTTAGGGTAAAACTAGCCATACCTAAGCATGTTTCTAGCGATGTAAATACAAAAACGACTAAGGAAATATATAAGATATTGTTATTTAATAGTAACATCCACAACTGGTCCCTTAGATAACTTAATTTTCGAATATTGATACGGCTTAAAAAATGTATGGGAATGACGTTTCATATCGTAACATCAAAAAATTATTTTCAGATTCGTCTCATCTATAAATGATTTTCAGAAGCTCAGCCTAAAAATTACTGTTATAGACAAATATAAGCCAATGGCATTTAATTAATTTATTAACTTACCAGCTTTAAGTTGATTTGCAAAAGCTAGCATCTTTCGGTACTTTGGATTAAGATCGTCATTAAGCTTAGCAAGCACGAGAACTTGTGGACGCCAATTCTTCGTATGGGGTGGACCCTGTTCCAGGCGCAATAAGGAATAACGGGCCGCTGACAGCGCCAAACCACGTAGACCATCGCCCCACTCCTTTTCGGCACTAAAAGGACAGTGGATATTAAAAATGCAACAATAACGACATAAATGCGATCAATTTATACATAAAACTTCCCTTACCCTCGATATTCGATATATTTGTAAATCAGACCAGCCATGCCCATTGCAATAAGAGCGTAGAACCATGAAGTCATAAACATGATAGAGATGCATAATGTTAAACCAGCAAGAGACAATGACCTGAAATATTGAGATATTTGAATTTATTAAAACAAGATAGAAATTTTATCTTGAAATGTTTTGTCCTAACTTACCAATGGTAATAACGAAATCGTGGTCGCCAATTAGGTGTCTTTAGGAGCGTTTGTAAAGCACAGGCCAAGTTCACAAATCCATAGCACATAAGGAAAAACATTGATAGAAGTGGTGCAAGAATATCAACGTTACCAAGAAGAATACCACACTGGCAGATAACCATCGTCAGGAGTAAAGCTCTGTAAAATTATGGTAAATATTTGTTATGATATATTTCATGTATACATGTTTTACTTGTATAATAATTAAAACAGTGAATTTTTTTTTTACCTTGTAGGTTCCCCTCGGCTAGAGGAAACAGCAAAAGGCGCAAGAAAAGGTATAATCTCATCTTTAGCTATCGCCTGGAGTAGTCGTGGGGCACCAGTTAATGATTGTAAACCAGCTCCGAGTGTAGATAGGAACGATCCAATTAAAATAACCCACTGATTTGGCCATGCCATGTTTGCTACAACAAGCTTACCGCCAATAGATTGTCCAAATCTAAAACATTTAATTTTAATTATAATCGAGTAGGCTTAGAAAAATATTTATATCATGAAGTAACACACAGTTTGCTTTCCTCTACAAATAATAAATATTTATGTAAAAAAATTCAAAATAATATGGCTGACAAAATAGATCAGGTGCTTAAACTTGAAACCACATTTAAAGATTACGCTAAATTTGGTAATACACAGAGTGATGGAAAGCAGATAACATTAACAAACCTTGATAAATGGTTAAAGGAAGCGGGTATCATTGATGGAAAAAAAGTCTCTACGACTGACACAGGTATTCTATTCCAACGTTGGAAATCAAAAACAATTGATTTTAAACAATTTATGCACTTTATTGAAACTTTAGCTAAAGAAAATAACTTAAATGTGGACACTATAAAAAACAAACTTTTAAAATGTGACTTACCGAGTACATCACGAGCTACTAAAATTGAGAAATCGAATGTCGTATCTAGAATGACAGATACTTCAAAATATACTGGTACCCATAAAGAGCGTTTCAATAAAGAAGGAAAAGGTAAAGGAAAGGTAGGTAGAGAAGAGTTAAATGACAATTCAGGTTATGTTCAAGGGTATAAACATAAAGATACGTATGGAAAAAAATCTAAATAGGTTTCTTACTTATCTCGAAGCAATAAGTTGTCAACAGTTCCAGCAAAAAGTAGTACGCAAGACAAGTAAACAATTGAAGTAGTCAGGATAGCACAAATAGTTCCGATCGGAATACTCTTTTGCGCGTCAGCCAAATCTCCAGAGCGATTCGAACCAGCCATAATACCTGATAATAATAAAACAATATAATAACCTTAAAATTGAATTTTATTGTACAAATATAATACATTATAAGATAGGAATTTCATAATTACCTGTTACAGATGGGAAAAATATTCCAATTAGAATCGTAAATGTAGTAGTGAGGTCAGCGTAAATTTGATTGTATGTGGGTCTTTCCATTTGCTCTATATCATCTGGTTCCTTGCCGTATCCTATGTATTGACCAAGCTGAAGAAACGAATCTTGCAAATTATCGAAAAATACTCCGCTCGCCAGGCCCTGTAATTTATAATGGAATTTTTATATTATAGATTTATCAGATTGTGACTATCTCAAATTTAACATTACAAGAGTCGTTACCTTAATTCCTTGCACTATACTGACTTCATGAGCTTGATAGTAGGGATCACAAGTATTGTTAGGACAGAATATTTGATGCAACTCGCCACCAACGTCTTTCGAGCAGTTGTTTACGTTTATGTCCTTTAACAAACGCTTTCCTAGTACACACATCCTAGAAGATAAAATAATTATAATATATATATATATATATATATATAGAGAACACCAAGATTTTGAACTTATTAAACTTAGTTTACATAAAGTAAACTAAACAGAAATGAATTAAAATAATGCTATCTTGTAAGAAAATGTTTAACCTTTTATATATATATTTGTATGCGTTTGTAAGACTAGATATTTAAGATTCTTTCTTGCATAAATCTAATTTTTGTAACAAATATAAAGATTGTGACAGTACTGTAAGAAAATTAGTCTTACTGAAGTTTATCATTTCCATTAAAGTTAACGAAGATGCCAGCGTAGACTGCAGAAATCGAAAGGATCACACATGCGAGAGCAATTGTCGCAAACTTGTTAACAAATTTCACTCCAACAAATACCACCATCCCCATAATCAATAGTAAGCCAGTTCCATATACTCGGAAGTTGTTATACATCGCCTCTGGATCTTTAGTAAAATCGCCGAAGATTGACATCCATGGGGCCATGTAGGTCTAGAAAAAAAAGAAAATGGAAATAATTGTATTATATTACAATTTCATTTAATCATATTATTCGATAGCTCGAACGAAACGCTAAAAATTTATCAGCACGGGACTCGTAATTTTGCTGGCAAATATGAAATGAGGTAGTAGAAAATATTATTTACGTTCTCGTATTGCAAATGTATAAGCTTAAGTGAGGTGGTTTATGACGTCATAAAATATTAGATGAATAGAAATAAAATGAATAGATAGAAAGTTCATGGTTTTTGTTATCACATAAATATATTTGAGTGGCTTTAGCGTATATCATACATAAGATATTAACATTGTTTAAAATTAGTATATTGCATTAGGTCGAACGGTTAAATAACTTCGTGGTTCATACCAGAACAATTTCAACAGCTCCCACAATATACATAGCCGCAGCGAGCGTAGTCCCTGTGTAAAAGAGCATGCCGACTGCACCTCCACATTCAGGTCCTAATGATCTACCAATCATGAAATAAGACCCTCCTGCAGGCACCACACCATTTGTTGCGATAGCTGACATCGATATTGCCGTAAGCATAGTCTGGAAAACACATTAATTTTATAAGACACTACAAAGTTTATAGGTTCATAACTATTATTTGTGTCTAAATAATAAAATTTCAAAAGGTTATCACAATTGATATTTCTTACTAAATTTATATTTCTATAAAAAATACAGAAAGATATATTTTTATATATAATTTCAGAGGTTAACATAAAATTATTTATTTACCGTACAACAGCAAGTAAGCACAATCAAGAAGCCATGAATAGCGCCGGCTGTTCCAACTACCCAAGTAAGACGAATGAAGAGAATTACGCCGAAGATATTTTGTATGCAGGGAAGATAGACGCCAATGAGTGTCCCCATACGGGCTGGTGGTGCTGGCTTGGGTGCATCAGGATCAGCCGCCGAGGCAGTAGGAATTGTGTTAGAATAATCGGCCAGTGAACTAAGGAATGTAGCCGCCCTGGGTCTATCCTCCAGTTCCTCCTATAACAGGAAATAACACAATAGATAATACAATAAAATAATATGATAAACTTATTGGAAGTAGACGAGAACATCAATTATTGTTTTTATACAAAGAACATTACATGTTGCAGTGCAGGTATTTGAACCTAGCCATTATTTCATCACTATTATTTAGTGGGGATGCTCACAACGGACTATAATCGGAATAGTTCACGTTTCTAATTTCAGTACAAATTCAACAAAGTTTGTAACACTCGTGTAGATTTTACGTCGAGGATTTTCCTCCTAAAGTATAATTAAGCATGTTTTAGTGAACATAACATTTTAGAAATTTTTAAACATCTGTTTTTGTAGTAGGTAGTTGTGATTCAGTAATATGGTACAGAGAACCACCGAAGCCTGTCTCGAAAGTGGTCGTATTTTATTCACACGCCATTTCCACAGTTTACTGTGCGTTGAGATGTCTGACAATCTACATCAGCTGAGCAATAGTCGCTCTTATATCGACACTGTGCATAAATCAGACTAGCTATTCTTCTTATTACGTTTTAAATATAATATAAATGTTGTTACCTTAAATATGGAATCGTAGTACTTTTTTACAAAAGAGCTTAATTCGCGCTTTAAATATATTTTATTATAATAAGCCACTAAATAATTTCTAAGCTATTCAAACTTTGACAGATATAAAAATAAAGTTTACCATCCTTCGATACATTTGTAAAAGTCTTTGAATGCTTATAAGCTATCTTAAAAAAAGCTGTCTTAAAGTAATAAGACTGTCTTCATGTAAAAGCTGTGCAATAAAGCAAATACCTTTATTTTTTTAGATTATAGTGTCACAAGTGCGCGAAAGATTTTCAATTAACAATAAATATTATATATATATATATATATATATATGAATATAGTACCCTTCATCATGTTAGTCGCCAGTGGACTCCAAACCTTAAACGATTTGGATGAAATTTTGTCCATCTTGTGATATAGGATTTTTAATTTGAAGTGAAACTTCTTTAGGAGCACGAGAGTAAAATTTTTACGGATGAGACGCGTACTTAACGTCACGAAAATTTTTCAAATTACATTTTTAATGCTAATTTTTAATTCGTTTGTAGGATAAGTAGTTTTAATGTTTACAAATAAGTAGTAGTCAGTAGTATTAGCAGTAGTATCTATATCTTTGGGCCCCAAATCGGTTTCATTCGAAAAGCAATGATGCGGAGAAGCTTGTAGTCCACTAATTTATTTACTCATAACTTCCAAAACTATTTGCGATTAAATTGAAATTTAATAAAGTACTTTTATCGTAAGATACGTGGGTGACACCGCGGGAAACAGCTATTGTTTAATAATAACAAACCTTAAAATCATGACGCGCTTAACGTCGTAGACAATTTCTAACTTTACATTGTAAATTATCGCTGGCAATAAAGAGGCTCTACAAACCCATTCATTACTAAGCTTTTCCCTATTTGTTTCCATTTGTCCTGTCGCCGTTACCCGCCACTATATTTAAAATGTGGATCTTTGCTGGATTACGAATGTAATCAAGACAACTTTTTTCTTTCTTTTTTTATTACCAACTTGCTGTTCTCCTTGGTATCTTCCATATTTAGTGACTGTCTAAAACCCTCTTCGCATTATTGTCTTTCTAATGAAACCGATTCGGGGCACAGTTATTGGATGGTTTCAAAGTCTGATGGTTTCAAATGTTTTATATATATAGATTTAGTTAATATAACAGTATGTGAACTTGTGTTAAGAGGTTATATGAAAGCTATATAACCGTAAGTTCAATCTGGTCTCCGGATGTTCTGTTCACGGGGGAAATTGAATGTACCTATGAACCTAACTTTATAATTCCAGTCTATTTGCGTATTTGATCTATATATATACGCGAGCTGTGTTCAAAAAGTATCGCGAATTTTGAATTTTCGCGGGTTACGTATATTCGAATTTCGATTTTTTTGTGGCGTTATGTTGGTTCTCATGTCTCTCACTTATGCCGACAAGCTCGGCCATTTTGAATGTTCATTTAATTGTTGACAGCTGCTTTGCTTGCACGTGTTTTGGATCGTCTTCGATTATTACCTATTCAAAAAAATGGATCAAAGAACCTGTATCAAATTTTGTGTGAAAAACGAAATTAAGTGCGCGGATGCATTCCGAATGTTGACTGTGGCATACGGAGAAGCTACCTTGGACCGAAGCAACGTTTATCGGTGGTACAAAATGTTCTCAGAAGGCCGAGAAGATGTGAACGACGAAGAGCGTGCCGGACGCCCGAGCACTTCAACAACAGACGAAAAAATTAATGAAGTGGAGAAAATGGTATTGGCCAATCGTCGAATCACCGTTAGAGAAGTTGCTGAGGACCTAAACATATCGATTGGCTCGTGCCATTCGATTTTTATCAATGATTTGGGCATGAGACGGGTCGCCGCGAAATTCGTACCAAAATTGCTCAATTGTGACCAAAAACAGCATCGCATGAACATTGCTAATGAGATGTTAAACTCTGTCCGCGACGACCCAAATTTGCTCCAGAGGGTCATAACTGGTGACGAATCGTGGGTTTATGGTTATGACGTGGAAACCAAAGCTCAATCATCTCAATGGAAGCTGCCGCACGAACCAAGACCGAAAAAAGCGCGCCAAGTTCGATCGAATGTGAAAGTTTTGCTGACAGTTTTCTTTGATTGCAGGGGCGTGGTGCATCATGAGTTCTTGCCACAGGGAAGAACGGTCAATAAGGAATATTACCTGCAAGTTATGCGCAATTTGCGCGAAGCAATCCGCCAGAAACGCCCGGATTTGTGGAAGAACAAAAATTGGCTTTTGCACCACGATAACGCCCCTGCTCACACATCGTTGCTTGTGCGCGACTTTTTGGCCAAAAACAACACACTAATGATGCCGCAGCCACCGTATTCCCCAGATCTGGCCCCCTGTGACTTTTTCTTGTTCCCTAAACTGAAGAGGCCCATGAAAGGACGACGTTACTCTTCTCTTGACGAGATAAAGACGGCATCGAAGGAGGAGCTGAACAAGATAAAAAAAAATGATTTTTTGAAGTGCTTCGAAGATTGGAAAAACCGTTGGCACAAGTGTATAATATCTCATGGGGATTACTTTAAAGGGGACAAAATAGATATTCATGAATAAATAAATAATTTTTGAAAAAACACAAAATTCGCGATACTTTTTGAACACACCTCGTATATATATATATATATATATATATATATATATATATATATATACTACCATAAAATGAAGCTACATCCCTTAGGTTATTTAACATGAAATTTGCTCATTTAAATCAGTTACTGTCTTGTTGCTAATACTTGAATCGAATGTTCTGTCTTGAACTATGTCTTATAGAATATTGTCTCTATAAATCTACGGATGTACCTACCGTATTTAACCACCACAATAAAGTATATAATAATAGAGAATAATTAGAGTAATAGAAAAGCAAAATTTCTCTTCACGTATTAATGTCGAAAATACTAATAGCTGTTATATACATTTAACTTTTACAAATTGGATTAGTCGATAGATTAGTTGATATTAATCGACAGCCTACCGGTCTTTGAACTTTTAATATTATTATCAAGGAAGTAGCATGGGATACGTGAGAGGTATTGAAAACAAGTTTTGGCTAAAATATTAGGTTCATATTTAGGAGATAATAAAATATATAGGCAAATAACAATATAAAGCTAGGCTTTATAGCATGATACAAGTTAGGATTATTCTAATTTAAATTGGTTAATAAGGGATATGTACGTAACCCACAGCAAAATTACGTAAGTAAATTTATATTTGATTTTAATTTTTTTTATTTAATGTTAATTAAGTTTAAGCAGCGTTACCAACATTTACATAATATACTATGTTGCCATATTATTAAAATTGTGATGTAAAAAAGTTGCAAGTAAAACGATAGCCAAGTATACTTTCAGTAAATTATTCGCAAAGCGTAACTGAAGGATGCTTGACCTCAGACGAAGACGAAGCACCATTTCATTTCTTTTGGTATTGATGGCTCTTGGCTTTGGGGCGGCCTCCGCTCGAGAACGTCACAGATAATCTCCGAAGGCCGGCCCAATATCCCTCTTATACTCTTGGGCCTTATACATTATAATTACGGGTTTATTTTATATATTTACTACTCTGATGCCTTCTTATACAGTAAAAGAAATAATTTTTATTTAAAAAAGGCAACTTTACAACATCAGCTGTTTGCCGGTGAATGTCTTATCAAAATAGGTCAAGACATTTCAGATATAAACAGGAGCATGTTACAGGCAGATAGACAGAAATTAAAAAAAATCTTTTATTTATATAAATACCTTATATACTTTCATATGCATTTTATAATCAGCTGTTAATTTGAAAGAATAGACATGCACTCTAATTTTACTTTTATAGATATCGTTTCTTTATGTGCAAGACATGTTTTTACTAGACACACACACACGCAGCCACTTAATAAAAATATAAATAAAAATTTTGCTAAAAACCTTGAATCAATAATATTAAAAATTAAAATTGTATTCTTAATAAAACGTTCTGTTATGGTCGATATAACATGCTATTATTGTATTGGTGTCGTAAGCATAAAAGTACTGCTTTACGTTTGTAAATTCCAATTTCGATTACAGTGTACTGGTATATTGTGATCGCTGTAACGAGGATTTGCGGGGAAACAAAGTTCAATCTTCTTTTATTACTTTTCTCTGGCGTAAAAATGAAGTAATGGATTTTTTTCCGATGTCATTTTACAACCGAATGAAATTGTTTATTCAAATTATTGATATATATATATATATATATATATATATATATATATATATATATATAAACAACTTGGAAGATCTGTGTGTACATTTTTACATTAGTAGATATTTTTAAATTATGTCAACATTAATACAAGTGGAAAAGAAATGTTGCTGCCTTCTAAGATTATTTACATATATTATACATGCAAGTGTATTATATATTAAATAAAAATCTCTTGGCACAACGCTTATTACTATCAATTTTATAGAAAGTTAGAAGGTATACCGTAATATTGAGTATCATTATTTTTAATTATCAAAAACTTTTAATGTGGATATAAACTGGGATATATGTAATTAAATATGTGTTAAAATATATAAAAAAGCCTTGAGCTTTTGGAATATTAAAGAATATTGAATATACGAGATTTCAATAAGCGTCGAGAGAAATTGAAATTTCGTGAGCGCTACGATGTCGTTAGATCAGAGTTATTCGTGTAAGAAATTGGGGCGAGGGTCTACGGTGCTACGGCGTTTCGTGCTACGTATGAGTTGCATGCTACAACGTAGAGCAAGTTATAACAATTTTTTATATATTACGAACTTATATTGTCACGTTATACCTACAAATTATTTGAAAACTCTTTTCGTTTATTTTATTTTTGGTCGATAAAGATATGCCTTTATATATATTTTTCCTATGCGTTCCGGAAATACGCGGATGACATGGCAAGGAAGTGTTAGGCTTGATATATTAACTTCTTCTGTACGTGTATAAGTAGCAGCCCATTAACGTCCCGTTGTTGGGCACAGACCTCCTAACTCATACGAGAGAGAGTTATTAGAGCATAGATCCACCACGGTGCTCCACTGCGGGTTGGCAGGCATTGTACACAAGAGCACTCTCTATTGCTTCGCTTCGACACGACCGAAGAGAGATCCGGCGCAGGAGCGACGGCTTAACGTGCTCTCCAAGGCGCGGGGGGTAGATCACGCCGCCAACTTTCCAACTTAGGGCAAATATTGAGAAAATCTTAATTGAATTGGCCCGACCCGGGGACTTCAACCCAGGACCTCGTGTCTATAACCGAACATGCTAACCACTAGACCAATGTGGCAGTTAACGTAACGTGTGACTAAATTCCTCCTAAACGGCTAGACCAATTTTATGATTTGTCTGTATGTTCAGATGAATTTAAGAATGGTTTAGATTAAAAATTTGCCCTGCATGTCTCCATATTTCCACGAGTTAGGGTATTACGCAGGTGATACCACCTAGCACAGCTAATATCTTATAAGAATGTAGCATTTTAGTAAGAATGTTTTATATTTATTATTTTACCTTTAACCTTTTTATTATGAAATTCGTATAAAAATCCTTTACTTTGCCCTTAAACGTTGGCATATTTAGCATCTTCTATCGTAGAAGACGCGGCTTCTCAATGTAATATATAGAATATTTACCTGTGTAGCACCATTCAACTACATTGAAGATAAAATTTACATGAGGGGTTCTATTATCCTTTTTATTGTAAAAAGTAGTTATACTATATTTGATAAGGATAATAATCATTGTTCTGACCATTTTTAGAAGATCTTTACTTTTTCTTCCATTTATCATAAAATATAAATATCACCTTATAAACAGATTCTCGAAACAAACTATTAGCTAAGTTTCAAAGATTTTTTTCATTATTAATTTGTAAGTATATCGTGAATGTATAATTTTATTAATTGAAATAACAATCATTTTGTTTCTACGAAAGGATCTTAGGGTTATTTAATTTTTTCTAATATATTTATCCAAGTCCAACTATCTTAGTCCTAGTCAACATATACGCTTGTTTAATAAGTAATAATTTATTTATACACGACATATCATTCTTTTTGTAAAAAATTAAGCCAAGGTTAACCCAAGTTTATTGAATTGTAATTATACTTTTCTTAATTATTGTAAAGATCTGCTGGTTTTTCTGGGCATTGGTTTATAAGAAATATATATAAATTTAATATACTCACATGGTATAGGTAAAGGGTGGTGTCGCAGCCTTTGTCCTTATCCTTTGGCAGGCCATGTTCGTCAGTGTCACCTTGAAAGAAAGTTAAATATTGTTATTGGAACGTTATTGTAGTAAATTAATTTAATGTATTAAAGTAGAATGCAAATAATAATTCATTGTACGCCTAATTCCCCTGCGACCGATGTAATAGTAGCAAAGGGTACAATGGGTATGTAATTGTAATATGTAACTTGACATACTCAATATTTTATTTCCTGGCTTAACACGAGGGTGAAAGTAAGTATATTAAAATTTCGCCACAAACAAGCAGATAAACGAACACTTCTTATTTCTCACTTATATGCATATTTGCATCAAACATCCAATGGGCATATAGATAGGCCAAATCTATTAAAAATAATAAGACTGGCCGTTCTAAAATGTAATGCAAGACCCCACATAAAGAACAAGAAAATATTTAGGCCTCGAAAGTTCCAAACCATAAATGCTAATCCTATAATAACTACAGGAATTTTTAAGTATAATGATATATTTCAAAAAGCTAATAGAGATTAGAGTCTAAAAACTCCTCTACATCGCTTTTTATAATGAGTTAATTTCTTTTTTCGCGCTTGCCATTTTTATTACTTTTGTTTCTTTCGTAATATTTGATCAGCTTCGGTTTTATTAGTAACAAAGTTTAATTGTGAAAGATACATACTTGCATTGCATGTCGAGTTAGCCTGTAAGTGGAGTATACAATGTATAAGTTGAATATGTTAGTAACACACAATTTAGTATAGCTTTTAGCTATACAACATTGGCTTCCGAATGAATACATAAATGTGTAGTTAAACAAGGGTAATATACGAGTTAAACAAGGGTAAGTCGCAACTGTTATGGTATGTCTTTAAAGGTCTTTTATTTTATGTAGAATGAGTACTGTATACCATGTCTGTTGACACGATAACGAAATCAAAGGTAATAGGATATGTGAGCTTCACAGTTTAATGTCAAGCGCTGACCTTTCGCATGGTAATTTGATGAAGTTGAAAGGACGAGTATTTTTGGTACATATTTAATCGTATCATTTCAACCGATGCTTGTTGAAACTAAATTATGAACACGAGTTGCAGCGGTAATGTTGCGGATCTTTACCATATTTAAAAACGGCTATTATATTCTATAATTTCCTTAAAACTGACACAATAAATACATTAAAAATTAGAACATTCCGTCTTTACTTTATGTAATTGCAAAATAAACCTTTCTGTTAGTGTATCAGAATCAAGTATTTTCTTGGATATGAGATTTATTGGTGTATCTTATGAAATTTTGTAATATATTAGATGTTCAAAAACTAATTCGAATTTATAAACTAGGATAGGTTGACTGCAATCTAAATATAAAGCAATGTTTTTTTGGTGTATAACATTAGCATGTATAAAGTACTACTATACCTAAATGTAATTATAAACGCAAAGCAATTATTTATTTTAAATTAGACAAAATATATTTGGTTAGCTCAAATATGTTTCTCTTCTTTTGATAATGTCATATCGGAAAACCACAAGCAGTTTAAAAATGTCCAGAAGAGCTAGAAGTAAAAAGAATTCTTTCGTATCACAAAGTTAATACGTTTTCAGCTACACTTCCTCTTCGGTCTAAAGTTTGTTTTTCACAAAGAAAGAATGCACCAAATGTGCTCTCTGAAATCAAATATGTGCGAGGATTTTATGTTGGTTTTTGTGTTTTTATCCAACAAAGTTGGCCTGCTGCTTTTCTGTTTATAATTGATGTTCGTGGCCGCAAAATTGAAATTGGATTTTATATGACTTTAGGAATAACTGTTATTTATAACAAGATTCCTTTTATACATTTAGAACAACATAAAGAAAATCGATTTTTTTATTAATTAGATACTGTATCACAGATTTTCTTTATTTACTTATATAGATGCTAAAATTTGCCCTAATGATGTGACGGTCTCACTGATATAATAATGCAAGGTATGGCTTTGCCATCAGAGGTACTTCATTCAATTACCGACGAGGAATATTTATGAACTTGTATTTTTTAATTTGTCTTGGTCTGGCCTGGTGGAAGACTTGCTCTAGCTAGTTATCACCATATCAGCAAAGAACTGTCGCTAAGCAAATAAAATTATACGATGCTGTCGAGAGATTCTTAGGAGGTAAATTATTTCCCGCTTGGTTAGCTAGCTACCATTGACTATATAATCATTTATCATCAGGTTTGATTACAATCAAGTCTTGATCTGTCAGCAAGAAAAAGAAAATTATGATTGAATTACTTAAGAAATTCACGACCAAATTTGTAGTGCAAATAGACTAAACAAGTCTCGGTATATGAATATATATATTTCTGAAGGAGCCTAGAAATCCGTCTACGGTAGCTCTTCTACAAGTGCACTTAAGAGGAAAACGTAAGATTACTCGAACCACATACCGCCCTTTTCATGTTGGAAATACTTTTGGATCACAAGACGGTGCTTGGCACTAATATAAATCTTTTTAAAATGTAGTGCAGTTTATTCCTAGGACTTGTTCCATTCATACTATTTATAACAATATATAAAGTGTGAGCAAACTATTTGCTCACACTTTATATATTGTTAATATTCTCAATCGTTTTAAAAGATAAGTAGCAGCCCATTAACGTCCCACAACTGGGCACGGGCCTCCTCACTCGTATGAGAGAACTCGTTTTTAGCTGCTCCACTGCGGGTTGGCGGCCATAGTACGCAAGTGTTCCATAGCGGAGTAGGAGAGTGAAGGACGGGAGAGAGAGCAGGCGCAGGACCGACGGCTTAACGTGCTCTCCGAGGCACAGGGGTAGATCACACCGCCAACTTCCCAACTTCGAGCAAATATTGAGAAAATCTTAATAGAAAACTTGATATCCATTTTTGAATATGGATGACGCAGAACTTGATGTATATGGCCGAACATGCTAATGAAGAGACCAATGAGGCAGGCTCAATCGTTTTTATAATAGTTTTTATTTATCCACTCAAGTGTCAATTACATTTTCTTTAAACTTGTAGTGATTACACTTAATGTTAATAAAGTTTTTTGTATATTAATTCACAAATAAACTTATTTTGAAGAATTGTACTATGCTGTCTATTGCAAGATCGTAAAAGGTTTAAAGGTTATTTTTGTGTAATTTGTTTAAGAAGTTTGTGCTAGATGGTGTGGGAATTGACTTTATTTTTTATATTATCTGTTCTTTGTTTTATTATATATATATATATATATATATATATATATATATTAGATTTTGTTTTCACTTGATGTTATATGATACAGGATCACAACGCATTGATCTAAGAAGAGGTAAATAAACACTTAACTTTTAAAAGTACCAATATGTAATTTGAGTGGTGATTAGCTATATCCAAAGCCTTAAAATAAGTCTAGATAGACACGTTAGTCGAAGGTGGTACCGCTGATAACAAAACCAGTATTCATGCCAACGATGCAATCATAAAAGAACTTAGAGCGATTGATCTTTCATTCTGAAATTTACTTTAAACTTTCATAATTTTTCTTCGACAAGCTTATGTAACTTATACAAGAGTTTGACGAAGGGTCATCGTAACTAGATTTAACTTAACGCTATCAACGTCGAAGTCGAAGGAAGTTTTCCCTTGAGAATTTGCTATCTAAACTTTGTCTTTGCCAAATGCCAACCACAACCTGAGGTCGAGATAACTTATTTATTGCATAAATTTTGTCTATTACAAACTATATAAATAAATACATTAGTTGATATTATGATTTGGAATCACCGAAAATGAACTATGTATTTGTTATGTGTTTCAAAGATTGATGAAAATTTTTAAAAAGTTAGCTCTCTGACTCATTAAAACCCTATACACTCACTATTAAATTATTGATCCATATTTGAGCCTAAGTGTGATGCAGATTGTATGGGGAATCAAAAATATAGAATATAACTTCGAATTTCGACTGAAAAAAACTAACAAAAATATACACATTTTTGCATAGATCAAGACAGATGCTTTGCTATTCGATTCAGAAACTCTTAAACTTTGCTAGTCGAATCGTATTAGCTTTTTAAACGAAGTACATAAAATATTTCTGAATGTACATAACTCATAAATAGAAATAAAATTTGGCTGTCCTTACACATAATATAAATATATTATATTAAACTTCGAGCAGGCATAATTAATACCAAAATAAAGTTTTTGTAATAAATATTCACATAAGTTCATTCAGTGTGCATTAGGGAAGAAAATTACTTCGGAGTTTCAATGGCATGTAGTTGATACTAGAAGGCATTACATTACCTAATTTATTTTCTGACAGTTGAGAATAAGAATATCCAAACGTATAAATCCTAATAGTCCTAGTATAGTATAAAGCCTTCGGACGTGGCCATTTGTTGCCCTGCCAGCAAAGATGTATCGCCAAGCAAAGAGATTTGTGCTCCGGTACGATACTGTGCAGAAACCATAAGAAGTAAACTGCTTCTTGGACAGACTAATACGCTTCCATCTTAGATTGTATCATCAATAACCATCAGGTATGAACAGAGTCAAACGCAAAACTATCAGCAATAAAAAAAAAATCTATATTGAGCTACCAGCGATATCCTTAAATAGATTTAAAACATATTATTATTAGTTTTCATGACGTTATTATAATCCATTTCGTTGTTGACTATTTCAAACTAAGTTTCATTCACAAAGTGTAATTAACAATGAAAATGAGTTTTGTGTGTATATTTAAGTTTTTATCTCATTTGTAACGTGACGGTAGGAACTCGGGTAAAGTTATAAAGCATTTACGTAATGTTCTCGGGACCAGACTGTGGTTAGGCGAACCGGGTACATCTATCTCTCTTACGTTATTTAAATTCAAATGAAATTCTATCAAATTTTACACACAACATAAGTTTAGCGCATTGCATTCGGGCTTACAATATAATGCAGTACCATAAACATATACCACTAATAAAGAACTAAATAGACAGTCAACAATAAAAAATATTAAGGTATAAGCTATTCTATTTTAAAGAGCTCAGCTGAATTCAGTAACTGCTTGATCAGAACTGTATGGGTACTAAAAATCCAAGGGATGGTTATGGTGGAGTGGTCGAGAGCTGTTAAAATATCTTTGTGCTATAAGTCATACAGTGAGTTGAGAGTCATACAGAGAGATGAAAACCCAAAAATTTTAACAAAAAAGGAAACCACAACAAACAAAATTCCAAACAAATTAATATGCTCTAAAAAGTAATGAACAATATTGGACTACTTAAAAGTCTCTTAAATTATTGCGGTAAAATAATGAAGTTACAATTATTATTATATTCTGTCGGTGTTGAGTTATTCGCCCATTTGTCGCACACATATTTAATGCAAATTGAAGTCTTACATGGAAAGCACTACCTTTCATATAAAAAGGGTTCATCTATTCGAAACTTTTATACAGGTAACGGACATAAAAAAAATCGGAGGAATTGATAACCTCCTCCTTTTTTGAAGGCTGTTAAAAATGAGATTGTACACTGTGCATTAGGGAATGAATTTGATCGGGTCTTATTTGGCATGTAGTTGCTATTAGAAGGCATAACATAATCCAATTTATTTTAAAAATTTAATCCATATTGAGCGAAACGAGGCTGGGTCTACTTGGTCTTAACTAAATAAAATTTAAAACATTTGATTAGATAGAGATGAAATTTATGGTATAAAATGAAAATGAAAGAAAATAAAAATGAAAAATGATGAAAAACATACAGTAAACAGGCCTGTAAACTTTCATAGCGAACTGTGAAGATATTTACAAACTATTATAAAAATTGTTTTTATTCCACTCAAGTACAGAATATCATATATGTAGATAACACTTGAAACAGTTATTTCAAATATTATTTTATGAATTATATGCCCATGGCAGAGTAGCGAATAGTGTTCAACACTTGCATATTGCCATGTTTGACATATACTTGCCAAACTTGCGGCCTAACAGAGCAACAACAAAATAAAATAAATATCTGTCAGAATGGAATATAGAGAAGTGTATTGGGAGTAAGACGACTAAATAAATTAAATTTAAAAAGAATAAAAGAAAATACCGAATTCAGAACAGTACAGTTTGCATAAAATTAAAACACCAATGAACGGGCCACATAATGAGAGAAAGGAAAGAAAAATGGACGAAAATAATAACTGAATCGTACCCCAGGGAAAGCAAAAGAAGTAAAGAATGATTAGTAAAGCGATGGGCAGATGACCCAATGAAAGTAGCAGGACCAAAATGGCTATGTGCAGCAAAGGATGGAAAGTATCAGAGGAGGCCATTGTCGAAAGACAGGCTGTGAGCACAAAGAATAGATTGCCCAGAATATAGATTAAGTTTATATTTATATAAAAAAACAGCAATAAAGACTCATTTTATTTCTATTTATATAGCGCTATCTATTGAAAGTTTATCTTAAAAGATGTTTATGTAATTAGTTTAATTTTTTATATTGCTATAACATGTCTTCATACATATATAAGGGTTGCTAGTACTTCATTTCGGAAAATCTAGAAACTGTAATATATTGCTAACTGTTGAGGTCACATTGGGCGTGCTTGGATTCGATTTCCAGTAGATTTGTTCCCCAACTCGATGTATAAAGAGAGGTCTGGCGAATTGCCAAACGTCGTTTAGTGGTCATTTTTTACCAAATATAATTTTACCACCAACTAAACATTAATACGTAAACGCTGAAACCCCTCTCAGTAAATATCATTTTACTTGTATTAAAAAAGTTATAAGAGATGTTAGACGTATGAAATTGGGTATTTGTGTAACAAGAAAGATAAATGACTGATTTTTTAATAACACAATGAAATCAAACTACATAGCGTTATATAAAACTGTTTATAATAACCAAAATACACAAGCAAATGGCCATGCACACATAAACGCGAACATACACACAAGATTCCATGTAGATTATGGTTTAAGGCATTTATTTTCCATAAAGAATGAATAATATTAATATTATTAATTCCATTTAGGTGGAAACTTAAGGCTAACACAATAAAAATTACTGCATTTTCGATGGTACATTTATGTTAACAATCTTATTACTACTAGAAAGAAAAGGAAATTATAAATTTTAAAGGTGAGCAATTAGTAAAAACACAAGGTCATTAATATACTCGTACAGTAAAACAAAATAAACAAAAAGAAAAAATATATATATATATATATATATAAATATTGATGCTACGTATGGATACGGATGTGACAAACAATAATTAGTTAGGTTTTTACTAAAAGTTATTTAATAGGTAAAATTTCAATTTAAAAAAAAATACTTTATATTTCCTTAATAGCATTGGAAAGTTTATTATATATTTAGGCCGACTGGGTGGAGCGATCTTGATAATTTTATTTTATATGAAAGGTAGTGCTCGTCATAGGATCCTATTTTTTTAAACCAGTTCTGATGATGGCATTCATGACAAAACCGGATAAGTCTTAAATTTGCATAAGCATGTGCCCGACAAATAGACGAATAACTCAAGATCACGCCAAGCGATTTCGATGATTCTTTCGATTTCTTCTTATTTTTTATTAGAAAGGATATACTTCAAGGGTCGTTTTGTGATAGTTTGGTTAGGTTCTGATGATGGAATCCATGATAAAGTGACGGAACTCTTCAATTCTTAGGAGCAAATCAACGATACTCGGCAAAATCTTCTATAAGCTATCCAAATATTTCAGTTGCCTACTGTAACTTCGGTATGGTCAAGTGTTAGTCGTAGTTAAATATGAAGATCAATGGAACTCCTCAACGGCTTACAGTAAGGGTGCGATTTTTGGCAAAATATATAACAGTCTGTAATCAAACGGCAAACCTTTATGTTTGTTGTTGTTATCACAAGAAATATGCAGACAGGAAATATGTAAAATATAAGACAAAATAGTACAATAAGGCGACTTATCGCTAAGTAGCGATTTTTTCCAGGCAATCTTTGGTTTAGAGAGATTGCTAAAAGAAAATTCACATTTTTTTTAATCATATTATTTAGATAATGTGAAATCACTAGTATAATAACGGAGGTGCGAACTACAGAAACACAGTATATGTTAGGCATCGTTCATTAGTTATTACTAAGTAAGGGTTACGTCGTGTATATAGAATTAAATATAACTAAAATAAAAAGGATACTAATTTGTATATAGTATTTATATTTAACTTGAGCATAGTTCACAGATTCTTATACAGTTTGTTGGTCGCCATTTAGGCAAGGCATTCGTTATGGTATGAAGTGCAGTCTGTCACGTGATTACGATTCAATCAAATAAATTCCACAGAAGTGCCAATTAGATTGGATTATTCATTTACAAAATAACATATTTACGACATTATATGGTCATATTTGTCATAAAAAAAGTGGTTAAATAGTAGCTATCAACGTCCCACTAGTAGGAGAGGTTTTTAGTAAAATGATGAAGTAAAATCATGAACTAGAAACGATGAAAAAATTCTATCAAATCTCTCACAGGTATAAAATTTTTATAAAGAATTTCAATGAACTCATAATCCGCGATATTGGAAATTAATTTCTCGGATAAATCACCAATTAATTCAGAGAAATTTGTATGCTTTATTCACAGGTTCAAATTGGAAGGGGATTTAGAAATTTTTTCTAAAATGTTTTACAAAAGTACAGGTTTGGTGAAGACAAAAAAATATTTCTATCCACGCTATATTCTTTTATTAACCGCAATATTAACTTTGGTACTTTATAAGTCGAGTAAACCAAATACATATTAATAAATCTTTCTAGTCCCCTGTAGATAAACTGAAATTAGATCATTGCGTTGTCTTTGGACCGCTTACTGCTTGTGACAGTTAACCTAGATTTTCATGAATAAGCCCGGCGACTTACTAATTTTCTTAAATAAATAAACTATCATTTCAACAATGAACCATATTTAAAAAAAATATTCATTTGTCTTTTTTTGCACACGTAAATACACAATGAAAGAAAGAAATTTTGAAAAATGAAATAAAAAACAAACAATATTTAACAATTTGCGTACAGACAGTCTTATTGCTATAAGCAATCTATTCCCGAAATCCATTCGCGACAGGAGTTATTTAAAAAGAAAAGTGGGATAGTGCAAATTAAGATATTGTATTTCCTTAATGAATGTTAGTGAATTTAGAATAT
Source organism: Elymnias hypermnestra (assembly GCA_015832385.1). Taxonomy (NCBI): domain Eukaryota; kingdom Metazoa; phylum Arthropoda; class Insecta; order Lepidoptera; family Nymphalidae; genus Elymnias; species Elymnias hypermnestra. The sequence goes on along the minus strand of JACTOM010000030.1, from coordinate 3,722,581 downwards.
TTACATTATTTCGTGTTTCGACGGCCTCGCTGACGCATTAATGAGAGTACTCGCTTTGCTAGCAGAAGCCCCGGGTTCGATCCTTGGCAGGGCGAGTTTAGGCAATTTCATTGTTTAATTTGTCGAAGTCTAGGCTGGTGGCCTTGACCATGGCTAGTTACCACCTGGTAAGGTGGTAACTAGCCATGGCAAAGACGTACCGCCCAGCAAGACATTGTGCTCCGGTACGATGCGGTGTAGAAACCATAAGAGGTAAATTGTCTCTTACCAAATTAGCGCGCTTCCATCTTAAACTTTGTCATCCCTTATCATCAAGTCTGGTCACAGTTATACGTTAAAAATAAACTAAATTGCAATAAAAAATACAACAGGAATGTAAATATAATTAAGTATTCGTAATTAACATTACTTCAGCTATATCTAAAGCTTTATTATTACTGTCATTATTTAAGAAATTATTTTAAGAAGGAGGCAACTGCAGTATGTAATCATTGCCTTAAAGTACTGTATATAATATACTTATTATAATATAATATATTTAGCCTATAAATAGTTTTCAATGGAGAGTTTTGTTGATGCAGTGAATATTAAAGCTTTTCACATAAGAGTTTGTATTTAGGATATTTAATGAAAAAATCTGTACTGTTTTTAAAATTATTCTAGCTATGCGTATAACAATATAATAAAATGTCTTGATATATTTTGGGATCAAAAACATTATTTGAAAGAGTACGAAAAAATCTAGTCTCGTCTTTTGTTTCTTTTTAGCTTTTCTAAGTAGCTCTATATTTTTTATTCTTGTGTTTTTAATTTAACTTTTTACATTGCAGTTATGGGGCAAACCCTTAGGCAATATAAGAATAAAGAATTATACGCGTGAAAGTAAGTAAAACTCGGTCATTGGAAAGTTACCGGAGAGTGAGGGACACCAAATATTGTTGTTTTGCAAGAGATTGTAATAAAAGTTGATCGAAAGGCTGTTAGGGGGATTATATTATTGTTTTTGCTTTTTTATTGATCGCCCAGTTTGCTTTGTTCGGTATTGTATGTAACGCAAGGTACTCACATCATCATCATTTTCTTGCCCTTATCCCACTAGGTGGGGTCGGCGCAGCTTGTTTCCTTTCGCCACTTCACTTTATCCGCTGTCATTTCTTCATTCACATTCCTTACACATATATCCTCTTTCACACAGTTCACCCACACTTTTTTGGTCGTCCTTTTGTTTACCATCATATTGAGGGGTCTCTTGCATACATGGCTATCCTCCCTTCTCATGGCATGCAAATACCAGGATAGCCTTCCACTCCTTAACTTCTCCGTTATTGGTGCTACTTTCATACTTCCTCTCCATATTATACTCATTCCAAATCTTATCTAATTTTGTCACTCCACACATTCATCTCAAAATTCACATCTCCGCTGCAAGCAATTTGCGTTCATTTTCCCCTTTGGTGGCCCAGCACTCTGATCCAAACAGGATGACAGGTCTTACGATCGTTTTATAAATTTTCCTCTTTAGTTTGAAGGACATTCTGGTATCGCAAATAGTTCCCGAGGCCTGCCTACACTTCATCCAACCTGTATTTATCCTACTAATAACATCTCGGTCAATGCTGCCGTCGTTCTACATAATAATTTTTTTGATGACAGTCTAAGATGAAAGCGTGCTAACCTTATGAGAGGCAATTTTGTCTTTCTTGCGTTCTACCCAGCATGGTACTGAAAAACAACTTTTTTTAGTTTAGCGGCACGACTTGGTTGATAGGGTGTGGTATTAGCAACAGTCGACGTCTTCCACCAGTCCAGAATCAGATAAAATGAAAAACGCAATTACCTGAATTTATCTTGCAGGAATTTGAACCAGTCTCTTTGTAAGTGAAGCGAATACCCGTACCATTACGCCAGTGAAGCTGTCGTTATTATACTAAAACGATTAACAATTTCTTTGTATTTGTAGTGTCTGCGATATGTGACGTTAAAATTTCTTTTATGTACGCTGTGAAAACCTAAGTGTTTTTCATTTAACAACAATCACTGTTTCATTTCTGTTTATTGACAAAGGCAAAGGTCGAGAGTATTGAATTTTAAATGATTTCCTGCAGTTACGAATGTATGTACTCAAACATTCATGAATGTTATAAGGCAATGGCAGACTGGAGGCGATTTCGATTTAGTCTACTTACTTTCATATATACAAGTTATGTTGTTATTCAATTCCAACTCCCAAATGAAGTATTATTTAGGGCGAAACGGTGATGGTCCAGTGGTTAGTTATGTGAATTTTTGTTCAGAGATATGGCAGACCCGAATTCGGGGAAGGCAACACTGAGCTTTTTTTGTAAAAAGTAATTGAAGTGGAACTTCTTTATGAGAAAATTTTTTGTACGGATTTTATTGTTACTATTTTGTTGTACTAATTCGTTTGAAGGATAGGTAGTTTTAATATTTACAAATAGCATATGGCAAATTTTAATTTGGCACTCGTCACTTAATAATTTAATATACTATTTTGCATAAAATATAAAAATTTCATAAATTCTCTGTTTTTAAATTTTAAAATCAAAGCAAAATTCTATTAACAATTTCTAATGTTGACGAAAAACGAGTGGCATAATGTAAAAGTTGTAGATAACAATTTAAAGAGGCGGTTTCCGGTGACGTTTGGAATTTTAGTGGTGTTCAAAATCCTGCATGAATTCGTAGAATTTTTAACTGAAGCCAATTTTATAGATCAAAATAGCGCAACATTTTTTTCACGAAATATCATTTCCTGATATTCTTTATATACAAGCATACTAGGAATGTTAAGAAATGGGATTATTTATTAGTATTTATAACAATATTTGTCATCAATTGACAAAGCTTAAAACACTTTTTAAACGAAGTGTATAGTTTTATTTTAATGCATATAATATTAGATTTTATTGTGCATAAAGTACACTTATTCCAACATTAAATATTTAAATATCACACCACAGCGGCCCCGTTACCTATAAATTGCTACTACCTAGCTGAATTAATCGTAGAATGGAATATTAACTCTATTTAGAGACCCGTTGGGGATTTCAGATAATGAGAACGGGATAGAAAATAGATGCAAATATTTCATTTTAACTTGGTATTTAACTACAAAGCACCAGTGACGACATTTCTTTTTATGTATTTATACAGCGGATTTATTATTACACTATAAATTAAGTATTAGCTATTTCGCATAATGTCACTCGTGTATCCTTCGAACCCGGGGGAATATGAGGAAATCCTTTATTAGTAGCCGTGTGTATGGCGAAAGGAGTCTGTTTGCTAAATTTCATTCGTGAATAGTTTTGAAGACCTCGTAAAACTGGTCTTTACGAAAAACCGATTTGTGGGAGCATCAGTTGGCGTTTCACAGTCTTTAGGGGATATTAAAAATGTTTTTTTTGTGCTTATACCTGATGGTAAATAATGATACAGTCTAAGATGGAAGCGCGCTAAGCGGGAAAAGGCTATTTAAGTCTTTTGGTTTCTACACAGCATCGTACCAGAACACAAATCTCTTTGCTTGGCGGTACTTCCTTGCTGGTAGGGTGGTAACTAGCCACGGCCGAAGCCACCCACCAGTCCAGACTCAGACAAATAAGAAAATACAGTTTCCTATATGCGGCCTACCGGGAATCGATTCCGGGACCTCTGCTAGCAAAGCGAATACCGCACCACTGCGTCAGTGAGTCCGCCGCATTACTATCTATTTAGGTAGAAACATTTTTTGTGTTTTAAATATGTTAACAATAGATTTGAATTGGTAAAGATAAAACCGCAAGAACTATTCTAAATACTTTGATATTTGCTTGTTTATCGAGGATATCACCTTTACAGCATACTTGGCATTGAAAATATCAATTAATGAAAGCCTTATAAAAAGAAGAACTGTCTCATTGGTCTAGTGGTTAGCATGTTGGACTACAGACATGAGATCCTGGGTTCGAGTTCCAGGTCGGGCCAATTCAAAAATCAATATTGAGTTTTCTATTAAAATTTTCTTAATATTTGTTCGAAGTTGGGAAGTTGGCGGTGTGATCTACCCCCGTGCCTCGGAGAGCACGTTAAGCCGTCGGTCCTGCGCCTGACCTCTCTCCGGTTGTCTCGGATTCCCGTCACATCGGACTATGAGATTGAAGGAATTGAGAGTGCACTTGTGTAGTATGCTTGCCAATCCGCAGTGGAGCAGCACCACGCTGCTCTAAAAACCCTCGCCCCTCGGAGTGAGAAGGCCTGTGCCCAGCAGTGGGACGTTAATGGGCTGCTACTTACTTTTTTTACTTACTTATAAAAAGAGCAAATAGAAACACGTACAAAATTTTGGAGCGTATTCTGACTTAGTATTTGATATAGATTAACATATAGGCGGTAATTTTCATGGCACGAGTTATCTACACGATAGTTCATGGATAGAAAAATATAATCAAATTAAATTAGAGTTTACTTATTCTATTACACTTGAATCATATCAAAATCAAGTAAAAAAAATTAGTATAGCTACAGGACTATGAAATTTTACATTTTCTCATATTATTATTAACCTATGATAGTAATATTAAGGAACAAATTAAGATCTAAAACTACTTCGAAATTAGTCTGAGATAACTTTACGAAAGACTGCAGGATATTTTATTATCTTCATTATAATATAATTTCAAAAAATTAAAAGTGCGTGCGTACAACGTACACAGAAATGAAATTTCTTTGGCAGACAAATTTTTATATCTTGATTATATTCAAACAAATCTAAAACTTTAGATTTCCAAGATTTAAAGGGAGGGAAAAAGAAAGATATCTTAGGAATATAATGAATTTAATTGTCATTAAAATATTAAGTGTCAAAAATTAATACAAATTATAATGTTTTTTAAATTTATTTCTTCGATATTTACATTAAAATGTTTCACACACTCGCACTACAACTTTTGGCATTGCGATTTGAAATGCAAAATATTTAGTTGAAATCTCAAATGACGAATTGTAAATAAAAATGCCACGTGTTTTGTCAATATTAGAAATTATTATTTAATTATATTTTTTAAATTTAAAATATAGACAAGAGTATTTACGAAATATTTCTGTTTTATATTTTAAGAAAAATAGTGTATTAAACTATTAAATGACGTAAGGCAACGCTGCACATCTTTGTGACGTTAATTACGCGTTTCATCTGTTAACAAACCTAAAGAAGTTTCACTTCTATAAGTTTATTGTGCCTTTACATATAGTTATTTTTTTCAAATTATGTAAAATTACTGGTGATGATATCAAAGAACGACTTATAATTTAAGTTTAAAATGAAAATCATTTATTGGAATACGTGATGAAATGTTTAATTCTTTAGTCCTAAGAAAATATATTTTTCTCAATTTGTACAGGTAACTGAGAAGGAAACAATCTAAGCTGGCAATGGATTCTATTAGTTTTCATTGCCGTTTACATAATTGTCCAAGCAGATTTTGTGGCTAAAGTAGTTTATTTAAGTAATTTAAATGCGACACTACACTAGTACAAGTATTTATTTCAATAGGATTATCACGCGCATACCGTGACCATTCGTTGTAGTCTGATGATGAATCTTGTCAATATTCACTTTAAGTTTTTTGTATTTTTATAACTAATCATAAATACGGAAAACGGTATGTCGAGGTTGATGCCTTCGCAGAGCTGCTTCTCGTAAATACAAACGATTTGTTCTACGGGTTCTTTGGAGACAAGACCTTTACTGCTAGTTATTTTTTGTCATTGATGACATATATAAACATTGATATACTATGTATGACCTTTGATCAGACATTAATCAGATGTATGACACGACACGATGATTTAAGGTTTTTTAAAGATACTCAATTGCAGAATTCTTTGAGATTTAAAAATAAACGTGAGTTGATTTTTTTTATTGCCTAATGAAGGAAAACTGGAAAATTTCGTATGATTGTCTTCTATTTATTAGTATTTGCACCACCACCTCATTTTGTATAATAATATATAGATAAACTTAAGTTACTACATCCAGATTTTTATTCAATTCCTATAATATTAGCTAACACATTTTTATTTTCTATTGTTGAAATTATCAATCGTTAATAAAATTATTTTTATACAGTCACCCAAGTACAATTATGAATATATATATAAAATTCTTATATGCGTGTGTATGTCACTGAAGTGCTCCTAAAGTGCTGACCCGATTTTGTTGCAATTTGTTGTGTGTCTGCAAGTAGATTGCAGGATAACAATTCGATCCGATAAATAACGAATTTACAAATAACTCCACGGGAGGGTGAACTAAACAGGCGACACCACCGGCAGCAGTTAGTATACATATATTTTAAAAGTTGTAGTGACACTTGGTATTAATAAAGTTATTTCATTCGAATAATAAATTTATGAATTTTAATGTAATTAATGTAGTTGAAATTAAAAAAGTAATATTGAGTTTTCTTTCTATTAAGATTTTGTCAATATTTGTCTCGAAGTTGGGAAGTTGGCGGTGTGCCTCGGAGAGCACGTTAAGCCGTCGCTCCTGCGACTGATCTCTCTCCGCTCGAGTCGGATCGCCGTCACATCGGACAATGAGAGGGAAGGAATAGAGAGTGTACTATGCCTGCCAACCCGCAGTGGGAGCAGCGTGGTGGGTTTGCTCTAAAAACCCTCGCTCCTCGGAGTGAGGAGGCCTGTGCCCAACAGTGGGACGTTAATGGGCTGCTACTTACTACTTACAATGTAGTTGCGACAGCGCCATTTATTTAAGCTCATATAAAGATTTCTTCTTATGTAGTGATTATTTCTTCCTATGATTTTAAGAAATTCGTGTTAGATGGCGTAGAAATTGACATTATTTTTTACATTAATTATGTGTTGAATACAAGAGGGTATTTATTTGTTTTAGCAGAACTTAATTTTAAAATGATAGAATTGTAAAATTTCAATGAAATATTCTCTGGTTCTATGAGCATTCTATTAATAGCTTGAAAACCAATAACAATCATTACTTATTAAGTTAAAAGGATTCACGGCAGCGACGGTTGTGCAAAGGTGTGAAGCCTCTCAAACGACAACACGGTTAATAAAGTTGTGGGTTCACCTTAACCTTGATTATTTTATATTTTATACGTTTTTTTTGTATCGTACCGGTTAGACTTTGAGCGTAATCTCATTTAATCATAAGGTCTAGGTTGTTAGTAAAACGTAAAGAGCTCTCATGGCATCTACATAACAACAAAGGCAAATTTTGTTAGACGCCACGTTTTTACAGGGTGAAATCAATCAAGGGCGCGAATGAAGGATTTTTTTCAATGTTTCGTTTTAAATTAATAACGTTCATTCCAATTGATTGCACAGACTTTAAATAGTAATTATTTATTAATGAATTTATTCATAATCATATCGTCATCTTTATGTACCTTCTTTTACAAGGAACGTTTCGCGTTGACCTTCGTGACATTTTATTATAGGTCTTTATTTTTAGAAAATTAAAAAAAATACGCCTTTTCAAATAGAAAACATCTTGATTTTTAATCGCAAATGCGCTCGTTTACTGATAAAAATTTCTATTACAGTTATTACACATACATTTTGTAATATGTATGTACACAATTATTTGTATAACAAGAAATGTAAAACTATTTGCCGTAACGCCTTTTTCTATTTAAATTGTTACTTTATATGAGTACCGCAGGAATTGAATAATTGTAATATATTACGGGTTAAATATATTATGTATCAGGCTATAGTTTTGCATATATTAGAACGATAAATTATGTGATATCTTATTTTTAATGGAAAATACCTCATAAACACTGAATTTCTATAATTTTATAGACGCCAATGTTGGAATAATAGTTAATACATGGAATTGTCTGTTTCAGTGAAAATATGAGGGTAAAATTAGTCACGTCTTACTTTATAACATTTTTTTTATTGCTGACAGTTTAGCGCTTGACTGTAATCTCACATGATAAGTAAGTGATACAGTCTAAGATGGAAGCGCGATAACCTGGTAAGAGGCAATATACCTCATATGGCAATATATATCATTCCAAACAGCATTTTACCGGAACACAAATCTCTTTGTTTGGCGGTACGTCTTTGCCGGTAGGGTGGTAATTAGCCACGACCGAAGCGTCCCACCAATCCAAACTCACACAAATTAGGAAAAACAATTTTCTAAATTCGACCTACTGGGGATCGAATCAGGGGCCTCTGCTAGCAAAGCGAGTACTCGCACCACTGCCCCAACGAGGCCGTCAAATCAGGTATCTGCTATCTACCAGTGAAAGTCTACGCACAATTTGTCTCCCCGTATTCTCTTGGAAACCAACTCGCAAATAGAGACGAGAATAATGAAAATTGCATATTCATAATACGCAATAGATGTTTATTTAATCGTCCAAAACAGATATTAGAAATGTATTTCTATGAATTGAAAAAATAATTTTATAACTGTTTTTTTATATTGTGTTTTATAATCTTTTGACTTCACTCTTTGTCATGAGGTATAGTTTGGTATATATTTTTTATAACACTTAGCAGCTTTCTACGACTTTTAATGCAAATAATAAATTGATAGAATTTATTTCAGTTTTTGAAGTTATACTTCTTTTGGCGCGTTAGGGAAAAATGATGAGAGTCAATTTTTACGACATGCAATAACCGACACCCTGAAGTTAACTATAGCCAACATTTTAGTTTTTTTGAAAAGATTTTTATCTTGTTACGCCAAGAATGACTTCTAACGCGTGTACATAAGTACACACAGACTTTTTTTATAAAATAATATTAACTACGTGATATATAGTAATTGAGCCAGCGAGTGCAAGAAAGTCCTAATTATTATTCTCTCCATAAATAAGTTACGACGTTAAATATCTTTTGGGAACCGTCCAGGAATTGTTTTTTTATTAAATGAAAACAATATATGTCATTTCTGACATCGATCTTTATTGAGAAAATTAAACTTATTCCATTGATTATATCACTAACCCAATTAAGCATACAGTGCGTTCTTGCTCTCCCTGACTTAATAGTTGTAAGTACCTTTTTTTCCAGGCGATGTACAATTACTCTTGTTGGAGGGGGACTTAGTGTCGGCTGCCATCTTTTCTTTCTCGGACGACATGCTCACGCGCAGGAACCAACAATGTCCGAAATTACACGACCGTCCAACCAGCGCTCATTACTGTTTTCAGTAAAAAGTATATTTATACGAAAATCTAACTTATCAAGAAGAAATCTTACCACTGGCTTACAGATTAAAAATTTCTTGTTTAAAAATTGATTGTTCTTGTTCTTAGCGTGTTATAAATATGTAAACTTAATTCAATTATGTTTTGTATAAAATATTTAATAACATTATGGATGTACCACATTAAAACCCGTTTTTCAATAACAATGTTAAGTAATAATATAACCTAATTTACTTTTCACAATTATATACTCTTAGAAAAGGATGATTCTTTTAGAAATTTGCAAAAAAATAAAGATAAATATTTGAATTTTATTTTAATGTTAGGGTTTCGATGGTTAATTTGTTATTCTGTTTCAAATGAATTTTCTGTGTGTGAAGTTTTAAGACCAGTGATGAAATTACTTCATGATAAAATATGTTCTAACTTTACACTATCACCGACCGCTCCCGTCAAGAGTTTACACTATTTTGGATGATAATGACCGATGAGTGATTTCCTTGCCACTAATAAACTTGGCAAATACCCAAAACTTTATTGACATAAAAACTATTTAAAAAAACATGTTTTTATGGTAAATAAGGATGTAAAACTATTTGTTTTAAATACACTAAGCGTACATTTATGTTACGATCGATGTGAAGTCTTAGAAATATGTTAATTTTGAGGTTTTTTGTTATTTTATTTATTCAAACTTTCGTATGTGGTTTGAATATGGAATTTATTTAAAAATAATGAGGTTTAATGATTGTTAACATTGGTAAGTGAGCCTTCTGTACATCTATAATTTTATATTGAGATCTAAGCAATCATTATAATTAGCTGTATTATTTAATAAACTTCTTTGGTTATACTCTCAGTCTCTTAGTTTTGGAAAGTAGATCAAATAAAATCTTACAACTAAACGATTAATTACTGGGAAAATGTCACTTAACTCATAGGAGAGAGTACGTTAGAGCTTAGTCAGTCATGAAATGGCAGGCTATATATAGTTTAAAACTTCTGCCAGGATTTGCACGTTTTCCCATAATGTTTTACTTCATAGTATCGCACGATGACTACTTTTCACAAACAATAATGGACATAACTCGTTTATAAAGAGAATTTATAGTGCCTCTCTAGGAATAGAATACGTGTCTCTTTTTTCAAGAATATTTACATATCTGATTATTAGAGGATGCCCGTTATAAAACACAAATTATGATGACATGCTAAAAGATTGAAATGTATATTAAAATAACTACAGTCAATTATGTAATGGGATTTAAATAAATATCTCTTTGTACTATATAACAATGAATTAGGAATAAAATGGAATACATAGAAAGTTATTCGAAAAAATTTTTTTTTTAAATAAAATAACCAAACCGTAATTAATTTAGGAATACGCGCGATCATAAAGTGCATGATCTATTTTAATTTTTCAGTATAATATTTCGTGTTTTTTGTTCATAAAATAAGATCACCCGAGGTTCTAGTGTTTATTTTGTTACTTATGTATTCTTTTGTATAAATAGAGTCTTTTAGGATACTCAATTAGTCCTCAAAATTTAATTGTCGGCTTTTCAAAATACACCTTGCGATATACTTAAGATAGTTTTCGATATTTTTCTGTGAAAATTAATTTTAAGGCTACAAAAAATTATCATACTTCGAACCGCTGCATCATTGCGGATCTACATTTTATTATTCTTTAAAATTGCGGTTTGCGGTATGGCGCGTAAAAATGGTTTTATTATTTATTCATATTTTACATCTCGTTAAATTCGATTTCTAGAATTTCAAACAATAAGTTATCTTAATTGATGTTGAATTTTGGTATGCATGATCTCTGACAAAGGATTTTTTTTATACACTATTAATTAAATGCAAAAATTTCTATGATTGATTTGTTTGAATGTGATAAAATGATAATGTAAATAATTCGTAGCAGATTGATTTAAATAAATAAAAGAAAAGAAGTAAAACAATGTTACAGTGAATACTTTAATGGGTATGTAGTATTAATAAAAAAATATGCCATGAAGATACATATATGTATATAATTAGAATGACGATGAGATTTCACTACAAATTTTAAAGGCGCGAACGGGGCTATGTGTGAGTAACGTGTTAAACTTAAAAATCTTTACAACGTCCATTGGAATAAATGCCATGGTAAGCGTTTCGATTACAATATAAAAACGCCGGTTTAATACGAGTTGTGATCGCGATTCGCGAGAGCCCAAATTTGAGTCGGGGATGTCACGCCACTCAACACATAACCTGTCAGTACGCACGAATATCGTTACGTAAGCGAGCACGACAAGCTGCACCTGCACGGGGCAGTCGGGAGGGAAGCGATCGGTGGTCGAGAGCGGGCGCGGGCGCTCGAGCGCGTCGTGCGGGGCGCGATGAGCGCGCGGTGGTGGCGCGATCCGGACCGGCTCGCCGAGCTGTCCCGGGCGGGATCGATGCGGGCGGCGGGCGGCGGCGGAGTGCTGCACCGGGAGGCTGCGCCGGCCCCCGCCCCGCCGCGCCCGCCCGCGCCGGCCCCGCGCACGCGCACCTAGCTCGCTCCCGCCGCCCGCCCGACGCCATCGCCGGACCGACGTTTCAATTCCCTCTCCGTACTGATTTACGATACTCTCGCTTATATCCCCGCTATTTTTTATCTTACGGCATTTGTAGGAACGCGATTCGTAACGTACGATTGAGTTGCCGTAAGATTTATTATGCATCTTCATAGAGAAATAAAATCAGGGTACGTTGGGTATTCGTCGAAGATATAAGTAATTAAACTTGTAAAAATTGGGTTTTTCAGCATTTCCAAATTGAAAAGACGATGACTTGAAATTGAAATCCTAGGTACATTTTGCTTAATTTATACTAAACTGAAAACATTTGTGTTTTTGTAAGTATGTTTCTAACGTTTTCACACAAAAAACTACTGGACGGATTTAAAATTTTTTTCACCATTAGTAAGCTACATTTTCACTGAGCCATTAAAAAAATAGGAAATTCTATTAAAAATGCATTAATGTAACTGAAGGTGTGAACCAAAAAAATTGTCATTGCGTCCGTTGCGGAATCTATTGATGATAGAACAAAAAATGTTTTACAGTATTATAGAACGTATTAATATCTACAAAAATGTCCGAGATAACATATGTCCAACTACTGTAGTTATGCCACTATAATTACTTTTGACTACAATCAAACCATATCATTCATACCTCTTTATTAGTCCTTATCCTAATAACAGATATTTTTTTATAGACCGTTTCTATACCTATTTAAACTATTAAAACTGGACATTCCATTTAAAAGATATAATGATTTTCAAAATGTCAATCTAAAGAAAATTGTAGCGACCCTTATAACTGAGCTTGCGACTGGAGAGTTAACTCATATTCCAGGGGTACCAATGACACCCACCGATATACTAATATATTTTTAACAATTTATAATAATCGGAGAGCACGTTAAGCCGTCAGTCCTGCGCCTGATCTCTCTCTCCGGTAGTGACGGATTCCCGTCACATCGGACTATGAGAGTGAAGGAATAGAGAGTGCACTTGTGTACTATGCCTGCCAATCCGCAGTGGAGCAGCGTGGTGGGTCTATGCTCTAAAAACCCTCGCTCCTCGGAGTGAGGAGGCCTGTGCCCAGCAGTGGGACGTTAATGGGCTGCTACTTACTTACTTACTATAATAATTTGCTAAAAATTACTGGAACGATTTAAAAAATTCTTTCAATACCTCCTGGACATCAAGAATTATTCAATACCTGTATTTTTAATTGACTAATGTCGGACATACTACGTAAATGATGTTACGAATGTTAAAATGTATTAGTTAGATATATATCCGTTGTAAAGTAAAATCTGTATATCGATTACGTTATGAATTTAAGTGTATATCAAATAATTTGAAAGGAGGTTATTTAAAACTAAGCTAAACAAAACTTTTATGTTAACGAAAACAAATCTATAGTCAGATTCATAAATTGTCCACTGGTACGAGATCGCTTCTACGCGGGTGAAACTGTGGGGCATTGCTATATATAGTATAAATAAATTATGTTTTTGACACCGAGGATTATTTTGCTTTCCAGCATAGGTTTTCTCTAGATTTTCCCATAATGATCGATCTCGAGCTTACCTTTTCCATGTTCCATCTGCTATTCGAGGGATGTCGTCGTCCCATCTACGACGTTGGCTCCCTTTTTTCTTTTGTCTTGGGCACCACTCTGTTACATCTCTCAACAATTTATCTTGTTTTTTTCTTACGAAAAATTGTAATCTATACTACTATTATTTAGCTGAAGAGTTTGTTTGCCTGAACCCGTTCGATTTATAAAGGATAGCTGTTCAATATCATATTACAGTGGTACCAATAGAAACTGTTTTAAAATCAGGGGTGCTGCATAAACGTTTAAAACTTCGCAAAAATAATGTATGACAGAATTGTTCCCCTTTAATAATTCTAATGACAAGTCTAAGAGAGCATATTTCTACATTTTAAGGTTGGCTAACTATAACCTTTTTTATGACTTATACATAGCATCACGCCTTATTCCTATAGGGCTAGGCAGACAACGTCCTTCCACTTGCCACGATCGTTGCATATCTCCTTCGCTTCTTTCATTCTCATTAAACTATTCATACAAGTTCGTTGGTTTAGAGTACTCTTGACTTGGCCCTTATTTATAATGTCCTGGATATGATCCAGGAACGTTCGCCTTGATCTTCCCCTTCCATCTTTGGAAATCATGCGATAGTAGGAAAGGGAAGATCCCTTTCCAACTTTCGCATTTACTCATGACTCATAAATCCTTTTTGTCAGTCTCCTTTCATTCTTTCTCTCTACATACCCAAACCATCTAAGCCTACCTTTCTCAATTTTAGACACTAAATCTTCTTTTATATCACAACGTTCTCTTACGTTTATGAATTAAATCTACCAAATTTGCTTTTCTCTGTCACTTTCATGGGCTGCAGACGGAGTTGCGTAGATTAACTGCTTTACATCAACCTCATGGTAATATCTGTTAGAATTTCTTATAAAATTGCTAAATAACTGATTTGTTCGTTCAAAATATTTATTGTATATATTTAGAAACGTACGGAGACATAAATGCGCGTTTGCATGAAAATAATGACGTCGTTACTTGTTACTGCATTTACATTATTGTAGCACTGTCTTTGTTTCTGTTCACTCATAGTCACATATTCGTCATCAACGGACGATCTGAATGTGATACAAAAGATATTTAATATTTATAGAGTTCTTCAGTATGTAAAATAAAAGTATTGCGACATTATCCGACAACAAATATTTCCTTTTATAATGGCGTATTGGTTTGTTTTATTTATGTCATGGTGTAACAGTGTTGCATAGATTTTGTTATTAACAATGAAAATAAGTCGTCAAAGTTCTGTCTTTTGTAAGTTATGGTAGAAAATTATTTTCGAATATTAGCTTACGATAGAAATAAAAAAAAAATGGAAAACAGTAAACCATGTTTTTGGCTCTTTTTTGTTTGTAACATACGCAATAAAAAAATGCAAAAGTTCTGCAAAAATCTGAACGTCTTTGCTGCTAGGGTCAAAGTCCTTCCATTAGGCCAGACTAGTAAGACAATACAATTTTCTAAATTAGCCCTGTTAGGAAATTTGATATACAATTCAGCTTTTAAATTAAAATAATAAGTTCCTTTACCGTACTGAAAAAATTTCAATAAGCAAAAAGTCAAATTATTACGGAATTTTGTTACTAGATCTGCAGGAGATATGAAATCACAATCCGTATTCCTTATAAGGAAATAGTCGTTGGATTTCAGAGGATTAAATGGAATTTAATTGCTGTGATGAATGAGTATTTTTAATATCCGTTGTGTGAAAGGTTGGCTTTGCTTATGAAGCTCCGTAATATCCTTAAGCTTAGTTTTTATTTACGGGATAATGTAAGTTTCTGTTTTGTTTCGTTTGGATATAATTGGGTCAGACCGGGGGTAAGGAAACATTGTTGTACGTATTATGTGGTTGATTACTGTCTGCGTAATAGTATCCTATTAGGGAACCGGGTCTACGGTACGTTTCTTTTCTTGCTAATCGTTTAAAGAATATTTATATGCATTCCTGCTGTTAGTTACAGATATGGTTTTATGGTTAATAAAATATTTCTTATCCACACAATTATTTTTGATTTTAATTCAATTTAATTTGCGCAGGAATTGAGGTTTATGAAATAAGTTTAAGAAGTTGGCGTAGCTATTGACTTTATTACATTGTATTTTACTTGCTTATATAATACGCGAAGCAAAAACTTTATACACCTTTTTACGAAAATTGCGCCGACGGACGAGTATGAAATTTCTCACACTCATAATAAATGTTTATTATTTCTCGTAGTGAAATCTTGTATTTCGCTGTAAAAGTCGATTATGTTACGACTATATAAATGTTATTCAATACATACTGCAAACAGTACTGTTAACATTTTTACTTATTTATTTATCATCAGTGTTGTTCTTACAAATAATAATCGATGACTACTGAACTAGTATAAACTGTGTTTCAGTAGTCATCACCTTCCCAATTTACTTTCAATTATAATCGACAGCATATCTAGATGTATGTATATAAATATTTTTTATTACGTGTCTGTGTTGTATGTATGGGTGCGTGCATGTGAATGTCAATATATAGAGAAAGAGTGCACAATGCTAGTATGCAGTGCTATTCAGTAGTTTTTTTTAGTTGTGTATATAAAATAAATTAAATTAATTAAAAACTCATTCCACACACTATACCCATGCGTATTTGTCAATCGCTGGCAAATATCTTAAACGCCATAAGTTTACATTAAAAGAATTGAGTTTTGTATTATTAATAAAATTATCGAAGTGTGTATATAAAGTTCTTTCGCATTATTTTTTGTTTCAATAACCAAATTAAAAAGATATATTTTTTTATTAAAATTTCATATATTTCGTTTAAAAAAAAAAACTAAAATATTGTCTTTTACAATAGAACTTTACTAATGTTATTTATAATTTAAATTAATTTTGGTCGCATTTTGACCCCTGGGCGACCATTAGTAATGATAAACGTTTAAATAACAATATAAGTAAAAAATAATTTTATCTAGCTTGTTCATTATATTGAATTTAGGTTTAAAGGGGTTTGATTGTTATTGACATATTGAATACGTTAAAATATTTTGATGTGCTGAAAAGGAAAATGAAAGATTTATTCTCTGTTGCCTCCTAAAAATATTTAAATTATTCCAGGTAGAAAATAAAGTAATTGATGTAAGCATATCTCTATAAATATATAATTGTGTGCTTCGACTGGATTTTCAGGGTGGAATAAACCCGCGAAATGTACCAATTTCATATAGACATCTTACAAAATATTGCGAATTATATTTCGTATTGTAGGTGTAAATGAATAAATGTTGTGTTGTACAGTTACAGGGCTTTATATCTTCGATCCGTACACCAAAACCAGGCAAACAAAGGGGTGGTGTAATTTGAAATAAAGCATATTATTAAAAGTCTTTGTTTTATTTCTACCGTAGTAAAACCCTTGTTTGGCTACATAGATATATTTGACGCTCTACTGGTGTACTGATGTGAGTAATCGCTTGCGTAAAAGGGGTCCCTGAAGCATTCCCTAGACAAATTTATGAAATTGGATCGAAATTTTTTTAGGCTTCCACTCATGAGAGAATTCAACTGCAGCTTGCTACTAGATATCGTGTCCCATATAACATAAATATATAAATCAAATCAAAATATCTTTATTCAAGTAGGCATATTACAGCACTTTTGAATCGTCAAATTTTTTTTTTTTCTTTTCTTTTCCACACTCTAATTCTAATGTACGTCTGATGATGATACTCCAGAACGACTTAAAATCTAAAGTTACGAGGGTTCCTTCGCGCCCCGATCCGAGAAGAGCCCACAACAAACTCAGTCGGGTGTTTTGTTTTTTTTTTGTTATCATCATCATTACAATATCATATTAGTTTAATATATTTCAATTCGAATTAGAGCAGTTCGTTCACTCCCACGCGTTTCTATCGTCTAAGTACTCTTGCAAAACATATAGAAGTTAATGACTATTTACTACGTGCGAGTTTAGCACGTTACTAACTTCGACACTATTATCACTTACAAATCCAAGTAGTCCAGAATTGAATTGCGCCCTAATCTATATACTCACATTAATATAATTATGTTAGGCAAAATTTAAACATGGCTCGTAACACGCCAGTATAAAAATATATGAACAATTTAATATATTACAGCGTAAGTTTCGCGATACTTGCGTTACTTTGTACGTAATAAAATAAGTATTCTATGCATGCTAAGCTAGTTATAACGATATTACTATATATAAAAGAAGCAGCACACCTTATGAAATATAAACCAACCAACCCAACTTTAACTCAAATAAAGTTAATACGGTAGATATTTAATATACGAGAAAACCCTCATTCGATACTTGAGCACCGAGGCGAAAACCCTGATGAGATATATTCGATAGCCTCCCATCCACTGTGTCCTCATAATTTCCCCAGATACTGATATAAAAAATAAAGCCTCCATTTCTTTATTCAATACCTATTATTACGCACACTCACGTTGAAATATGTACGTAAGACGTAAACGTAATATAAAATTATAAAAGAACAACGCCCGTAGTTATTTTTTAAAGAACGATGAATTACACGATTTCATCAAAATGAAAAGGGGATATCGATTAAAACAATGGTGATATACTTTATTGAATACATGATACATAAAAAAACTATTATTCAGCATAAACTACTTTTAGTACCAAAACAAATTCGCCTACCAACCCGCAGTGGGGGAGTGTGGTGGGTCTATGCTCTACACTCCTCACTCCTAAGAGTGAGGAGTCCTGTATCCAGTGTAGGGACGGTAAGGGCTACTACTTACCTTACCGACTTTAAGCATGCACAGGGATCTCTTCTTGACAACTCTGGAGTTAGCGAGACCGTTATAGAAAAAAAAAATTACCAAAAAAAGAACCGCCTTCAAAACAAATTATCCAAAGAGATTAATTTGCTCCAAAAAGTTATTCTAAGTAAAATGAAATGAAAACTATTGGACTAGTTAAAAGTATGACAAATTATCACGATAAAATTATAATGTAGTTACAATTATTATTATATTTAGAGTCAAGTAATTTATAAATGAACGGTGTTCTTTTATCTTTCAATATTAAACGATAGCAATTCACACGTTTACGTTTTTAATAAAAGATGTTTTGGTAAATGCCTACCATTGTTCTATAATACTAGCACATTCGGAAAAGTAGAGAAATATAGGTCGCGAATATACCTAGGCGGAGACTTAGGGCTGACCTAGTTCGAGCTTTTTAAAGGCTATAGCTAATAAATAGGGCTATTTGTGCATTTTCTTATGAGACTTTTGGGGAGAAAAACATAATCCACATATTTTTATTAAATTTCTAACACTAATTCATATTCATACTAATATCTATACATATATATATAAGAGATATCCAGGTATATAATGACTCATCACGATATTTCTGGAACCATAAGGCGTAGATACTTGAAATTTGGTAGGAATATTCCTTTTGTCGAGTAGAGATCAGCTAAGAACGGATTTTACAAAATTTCACCTGCAAGGGGGGCTGCGGGGGTGTTAACTATTGACTCGTCACGATATCTTTTTTTATTGCAGACAGTTTAGCGCTTGACTGTGATCTCATCTGATGGTAAGATCACAGTACCCCTTGCAGGTGGTATTTTGTAAAATCCGTTCTTAGCTGACCTCTACTCAACAAAAGGAATATTCCGACTAAATTTCAAGTCTCTACGCCTTATGGTTCCAGAGATATCGTGATGGGTCAATAGATACCTGGATATATCTAATATATATAGATGACATGGATCAAACGCTATGAAGTTGTGGAGCTACTAAAGTTTTGGCCAATTCTCCGATGGTTTGTTGTAACAAATTCGGGTTTCATAGAGAAATTGCCCAATTGGAAAGAACAACGATTAAAAGGGTGTATTAAAGCCAACAGAGCTTTGTATTTTTATCGCAAATACAACGTTATGTACAGCAAAAATAAATGTTTCAAGTGAAAGTAATTCAGTATTACTACTAATTCAGCAACATATTTGAACTACCTTATATCCATATTTATTAAACACATTTCAAATATTGTAATATTTAACATTTTGAAACTTTTCATATTTATTAAAGACATTTTGAAATCGAATATTAATTGGCGTTATACGTTAAAAAAATACGTACGAGGATTCCAGTAAGTAGTTATAGAGAATTAGCGATCTTTTGCTTATTAGTAACACACTAATATATAGAGCCCCTAATATAGGTGCTGTATTCATGTATAATATCCTAGTTTTGTTTGTGCTTTTGAAGATCACTTATTTATTACTGCTTAGATGTTTTTTTGAAAGCATTGTTTTATTAGCTGTATGTTATATTAAACAATGAACCAGGTCGATGAATGGGTGATTTAATCATTAAAATTACAAAAACGTCAAAATGTTTAAAATGCAAGTTAATGTTTATGCCTAGGAGACGATTTTCTTTTATGAAAATATACGACATTACTTTCTGAAGATGTAATCGGCTTTGAGGAAATCACAAACAGTCTCAGACAGCTTAGAAGCCATTTCGTAATTATGCGTATTACTAACCTAAAGGCTTATTCTAGCGGTACATATTATTGGTCTTAACGTTGACATCATAGCTAATATTTAATATATTCGTTTTAATTAGGTATTAGAGATAAAATTTATAACTATAAGAGCGTCTTTATCCCGAACAGCGTCAATACCACAAATTACTGAACTCATCTATAGTAAAATTTTAAAGCCGAAGAGTTTGTTTGCTTAAAAGCGTTAATCTCAAAAACAAGAGGTCCGATTTGAAAAATTCTTGCATTGTATAATCCATCTATCGAGGAAGGCTATAGGCCTTTATCATCACCCTATTAGGTGTGGTACACCAATGAAAAAAAAAATGAAGAAAAAAAATTGTGCAATTTTTCTTTTGAAGAGCATCCACTCTGTGCGCTGTGGAGTTTTGCAAAAAACATGTTGACATAAATGTTTCCCTTTAAAAGGAGTCCGCAATGTCATATGTTTATCTTTTAAGGTTAGTTCACTGCAAACTTTTTTATGTTAACCAAATTTGTTCTAAAATAATGCAATATTTGCAAAGGTGTTTGTTATTATATAAATAATACCAATCTGAAAAATCGCATTGCAAGGAACAGCTCGTTGTTGGGAAGCCATGCATCTTGTCATATAACTCCAAAACTATACGCCAGCGTGACTTTAAATTTAGCATTTGCGATCACTAAGAACGGATGTCGCACAAGATTTTTCAAGAGATTTAAAAATAACAAATAAGATAATAAATTTACACTAATCATTTTTTAATTTGTCATGACGATAATACAATAAAGCGGATGATACTTTAGATTCAATAAGATGAATTGCACTTTAATAATATAAAATAAATATAGTTAAATTTATATAAAAAATTATGAAACATAAATGTCACTATATTTAATAGAAAGAGTACTTCATTTTATAAAATCAAGATAGATCTAGAACGTAAAGTAAGAGTAAAGTAAGTAGCAGGCCATTAACGTCCCACGCTGCTCCACTGCGAATTGGCAGGCATAGTACACAAGTGCACTCTCTATTGCTTCACTCTCATAGCCCGACGTGACGGCAATCCTACACGACCGGAGAGAGATCAGGCGCAGGACCGACGGCTTAACGTGCTCTCCGAGGCACGGGGGTGCATCACACCGCCAACTTCCCGAATTGGGACAAATATTGAGAAAATCTTAATAGAAAACTTAATATCGAGTTGTGAATTGGCCCGACCCGGGATTCGAACCCAGGACCTCATGTCTGTAGTCAAACATGCTAACTACTAGACCAATGAGGCAGTCTAGATCTAGAACGTATCTAGAATTTATTCGGTCTAAAAAAGTAATGAAATAAATTAAAAGTGCGTGCTTACAAAGTACACATGTCAGAAGGGAAACTTCTTTGGCAAACTAATTCGTAAGTCTTGTATATATTTATATAAATCTAAAACTTTAGATTTCCGAGACTGAGAGAGAGGGGCAAAGGAAGATATTTTAGAAATTTTATTGTCATTAAAATATTAAGTGTCGAAAATGAATACACATAATTTTATGAAATCTCAAACGACGAATTGTAAAAAAAGATGCCACGTGTTTTTTGTCAATATTAGATATTATTAATTAAATTTTGTTTTTGAATTTAAAATTTAGAAAAGACAAAATGAAATATTTTTATTTTATGAAAAATTATTAAAGGGTTAGTGGCAAATTAAAATGCCACTTGCTATTTGTAAATATTATAACTACCTAAGCTTCTAACGAATTAGCATAACAAACGCTGCATATCTTCGTCACGCGTTTTATCCGTTAAAATTTCACTCTTCACAAAAGAAGTTTCACTTCAAAAAACGTTTTTTTTACTTATACATAACATTTTAAATTGGGTCAATTTTATTCAGTTACTTTTAACTATAAAATGTTTGGGTGTTTTAAATTATCTGCAAATAATACTGCTAGAAAGCAAAAGAGCCTTCCTATTAAGTGAAATCGGACGACCGTGGGATTTATAACAAGGGATGAGAAGCTTTTAAAATCAAGCCGTCTAGTGACATTTGGGTCACAACGGTTGAAAGACGTTTTCTTGGGGCCTGCGAAGTGGGTACTATCATTTCCATTTTGATGCGGCAGTGATATTGGCTGCGATAGTATAGATTCCATCAACCTTCTCATAAAGCTAAACACATATAAAAATATTTTTTAAAGTCAAACCTTTCATGCAATGGTACAAAAACGTTTCCGTACGTATGTAATTTAATACAATAAAAGAAGATTAACGGCCTCGCTGGTGCAATGGTGCAAATACTCGCTTCACTAAAAAAAGTGCTGGGTTCGATTCCCGAGAGGCTTTAGAAATAGAAATTTAGGAAGGGCGTTTTACAATTTATCTGTCTGGTGGCTAATTAATAAAAATTTGTGTTCCGACATTATGCTCTTTAGAAACCATAGGAGGTATATTACCTCTTCCCAGGGTAGTAGGATACAGAGTAGTGAGTCTTAGATTGCGTAATCACTTACCATCAGGTAATGTTACGGTCTAACACTAACCAAAAAAAAAAAAACAGTTTCACTTCCACCACCTGTATTTTTTACACTAATATTCAGGCATACAAGCCTAGCTTTACCCCGTTCATCGACAGGCACTGTGTCCTAATAACATCCTTTATTGTTTAAAAAAAGCAAACAACTTTTATGTATGTAAAAGTTACACAATTAATGAAGTACTTAATACAAGTATCAAGTATACTTGACCACTTGTCAATTTATGACAAAATCGTCTTGCAAACAATCATTACGCATTTATGCTTTACGTATTATTCTATTTTATTAAAATTATATATATCCTTAGTTCTCTGACTCGGATGTTCAAGAAAGTTTAGTAGCCATAAAATAATCTCACTTGCTTGTACACGGGGGAAATAAAAATAAATTACTTTTATTTTGGTGGTCTTGATAAAATCAGGTCTACGAAATTTTATTACGTATTTTCTTCGTATTTCAAGACGAATCTTGATATACTGACTATTGTAACAAGTTTATACACTGTCACAGGTGTAAAGATTCCATTCAAATATTTTGCAAAATTAAGTCTCCAGATTCTATCACCAGAATCATTTTATATCAAAAATCGATTCGGAAGGCATCCTTCAATAGACAGAAAAAATTTTCGTTTGCTAATATGTACATAAAAATAGACGATGGTTTCACTGTAGTGAAATTTACTTAGTTATATAAGCGCGCCTTATACAAAAGAAATTGAAATATATATTTTTTTTTTAATAAGAGCTTCAGAGTTAACTAGTAGTCTATTATTTATACATACCCGACTGAGTTTGTTGTGGGCTCTTCTCAGATCAGGGCGAGAAGGAACCCTCGTAACTTTAGATTGTAAGTCGTTCTTTAGTGTTATCATCAGTCATATATTTAAATAATATATAGAAAAAACGATATTTGACGATTTAAATGTGCTGTAATAGGCCTACTTGAATAAAGATATTTTGACTTTGACTTTGACATATATTGTGTGCTCATATATGTTTAATGTACGTCACTTCTTAAATAGCTCGGGTAAGTTAGATCCAACAAAACGATGAGAACAAGAGGATCGATTTATTAAGAAAATATATAAAAAAATATCCCTGGAAAATATGAAACAAAAGGGAAATCTCAAACTCTACACTTACAAAACTTAATAACATCATCTCAGGGAAAGTGCGCCGCTTATCGCTTCACGTCTGGCAAATATATTGCGAACATTACCGTCGCAGCGAGATTTGTAGCCATGTTCGTGGTGGCTTCTACGCAAGTCATAAAGAACAAAATATTGTATATTGGATATTATTAAAAAGTCTACATAGAAATTATGTTTAGTTTCAGTGAATAGGGGCTAGGGGTATGACCAGGGATCCATCGCACGTGCCTACTTTAGGAAAAAAGAAGCTGAGGTGCGGGGAGAAGACCCTCCACCGGCGATCGAGAGAAGTTTAGTATCAATGGCACGAACCTCTCTTATCGTCAGGTGGAATTATACTTTGTGGGAGCCCGTCACCGGACACCGTACAATTGAGGCGGTTCGCCCTGTTCCCGAACTATGGGTGTAGAGGTCCCATGCGGTGTTGTCGTTTCACCTTACACAGGTCCTCTCGGGTCACAGTTGCTTCAGGAGGTACCTGTGTCGAGTGGCAAGGAGGGAACGACGTAAGAGTGTTACGAGTGTGGCGCGGTGGCGGACACTGCTGAACACACATTTGATGTGTCTCCGCGGTGGTCTGAGCAGCACTCGTGGCGTGGCCGTGGTCAGAAACGGCCACTCTGTACCCGCTGTGGTTAAAGCCATAGTAGGTAGGGAAGTCTGTTGGGAGGCCATGGTCTCCTTCTGCGAAAATATATTGTCGTAGAAGGAGGCGGCGGAACATCACAGAGAGGTGGAAGGAGACGCTTTCGCCCTGCGTTGGAGGAGGCCGAGGCGCATACGGGCGGCCCATGATTGACGTCTGCCCCCTTAGGGCTCATTACGAGACCTGTTGCCCGAAAGCTAGGGAAAATAGGTCACGTGTCGGGTGCTCCGGACATGCCATCCGGGCGGAGGAATTTTATCGGGACGAGCCTTGTAAGGCACATCGTAGGCGGGACTGTGGACGTATTCCGATCCTGTGCTTTCGTCAGCGAACGTAGGAAGGAGCACCGTCAGGTTTTAGCCGGTAAAAGTCCGGCATAACTTGCAACGCCTCCTCGTAGTGTTGCTGGTATCCACGAGGATTTCCTGATGTTAAAAAGAAATAGAAAAAAAGGGATCCATCACACGTTCACAGAGTAATGTAAGTAGTAAGATTATGTAGCCGCATTTCGTTGCATACGTTATATTGTATATGTATATTGCGATGCGTGGTATTGTGTCACAGCCCTTTTAGTTGATATTGTATGGGCAGTTATACTGTAAGTCTAAAAATATTTTATTTCCAATAAGATTATCAACAGTTTCTTTGGCCGATTATATCTATACAACCATGGAGCGTCACTTTTCTCTTTTGAGAGCGTCATTTTAACCAAACCTGCTTCTATCAGGTGCCTATAGAGCCTCGGAAACTATTTATGTGCATTTCTCTAAACCTTTTCTCGAAGCTATAGAAAGTCCTGGTAAGTAGTATGTATTTATTTATCATAATATGTTCGTATGTATGTCAATATATATTTTTGTATGTAACTATATACTATACATTTTGGACACCACCTACCGATTTTCGTAACATAATTTCCCTAAGTTGTCAGAAATTACTACTTAGCGATAAGGTCGCTTTTTTGCGACATTTAAATAAGTATTGTATCTATTTCATGTGTTATTTGTGGTGTATAATAATGTGTATTCTATATCTCTCTCTCTCTCTCAGAGTATATGCCTTTTTATGGTTTTCATTTTCGCAGTATATGACCGTACCATCTTAACATCACCTCCTTTGCCTTATTGCCTAAATCTGCAACCTTGAAAGTCCCCCTAATATTTCTTTAGCCCAACATTTTTTACCAATATATATAAAGATAAAATATAAATAAATAAAATACTAAAATATGAACGCTCTTACTTAATGTACGAGAACAACAATACACATTTTTTCAAATGAGAGAGCAGGTTTATTTAAGGGCTCTCTTACTTTTATATGTGACATCGTAGACATATAGTAATATTACGTCAGTTGTGTCAACGGAAGCTGTAAGAGGATATAAGCATTCTCAACGCAGGATTAAGGAAGTTTGCTGTTTATTTTTCTGGATGTTACGGTCAAGATTGGTATATAATTCAAAATAATATTTGTAATTATATGAAACAATACATTTGGTTAATATATAATGATTAATTTCCTAATGACATAGAATAACAGCACTACTGTGTAATAATATCACCTGACTTCACCTATTTTATACGAATAAAGTAGATTTTGAATTTCATTTGAGAGGCTAGTATTCAATGAATATTAATAAATATTCATAAATTAACCAATGGCATAAGGACATTTTGCTCTGCCATAGCGTTATTTGTACAGAGTTTTTAACCGATACCGGCTTGTATATTTATGTGCACCAAAACTAATGTACCGTGCATACTTCTTCGCATTTTTACGGCTATGAATACGATGGAGTATAGTATAATGCCCATAGGTCACTGGTATTCATAGCCTTAAGAACCTCTGATCTGCAAGAAGAGTAAAATGTCACTTTTTCACAAAGTGACACTTTACAAAATTTGCATCCGCCCCATCATTTCTTACGCCAGTCGTATTTGCACACGAGCCAGAGCGCAGACTGGCCTGCCTGCAGCCACTCCAATATAAATTATTTTGAGATAGCCATTAATCATAGGAATCCATTAGTGGTTAATGCGTCCCCTTATAGAGTCTTTCTCAACTTTCCAAATATGTCTTTAACGACCCCGATGATTCGATGTCAATCGACAATCTACTTTATCAGGTAGGATCCGACACTAACACAAACGTTACCCAATTTCTGACGTCATCCGGACGTGGATTCCACCCATGTCCCCATGATCAGTTCACCATACCCCCCCACCCCAATGATATAACGTTCCTTCAAGCCGAGGCTCGCTCTCATAAGAGACGCCCTTGGAGCAGCGTTCCCATGAGAGTGAGCCCGTTTCAGGACTCGCACTCAATAACTGGTGGCATCCATAAGAACCCGTCCTTCCCTCCGTTATTATTAGGGAATTAAAATTTTGTTTATGTAATTATTCAACCAAAAGCTTCCAAATATGCCTCTGGAACCAGTTATAATGTCATGGATCCTTGTGGTTAGAAAATAAATCTATCTATACACACCGGCATATTTAGCGGAACATAAAAAAAATATAGATTTGATATCAGTATCATAACCTTATATGATACTGATAACAATTTTTTTTTATGTTCTGCTAAATATGCCGGTGTGTATAGTTATTTTGGTTTAATTATTTCTTAGGGTTATGAATGTGAAGGAGTATGCACGGTACATTAGTTTTGGTACAGACAATTAGTTCACTATAATATTCATGCTGATAACTAGATATTTTCTGAGAATTAAAAAAAAGATTCTAAAGAAATCTAAGACGTTCTTAGTATTAAACAGAATGTCGCGAACAGTAGACGAAAAATGAATTTGACCTTGTATGGTTGCGGCTATTACATAACATTTGCTCCGATTGAAAGATAACATTTTACCCGGGTTGTAATAATAAGCAGACCCGAGAGCATACTGATATGAAACGGTATATTATAAAACAGCAAGTTATAGACAACATTAAATTTTAGAGGGCAGTTTCGAACTTTCAGTTTCAATTTTGTATAGTTGATATTAATCTAATATATAAAATTCTCGTGTGTGTTAGAAGTTGAACTCCTCCGAAACGGCTCGACCGATTTTTGTGAATCTTAGCGTGCAATAGGCAAGGCTCAAGAATCGGACATCAATTTTTCATCCCCCTAAATGTTAAGGGTAATCCACCCCTACATTTTGTTTAATTTTTTGTTTTATTTTTGATGATGTGGTATTAAAAAATAAATACAACCTAAAATTTTCACCTTTCTATTACCAACCCATATTTTTATATTTTTTAATTGAGACAATCTATATATATAAGGGATATCTAGGTATCTATTTACTCATCACGATATCTCTGGAACCATAAGGCGTAGAGACTTGAAATATGGTAGGAATATTCATATTTTCACAAAAAAAATTCAAACTTCGTATTTACAAACTATATATTTTATGGTATGTAAAACTTGGTCAGAATTTTTTTTCGACATAAAGGAATCTCTCATAAGAAAATTTTAGAAAATTCCACCCACAATAGGGAAGACGGGAATGTTTTTTATTTGTAAAACGATTTGTTTAAATTAATGAAAATGCTACCAAAAAAAAGTTTCACGCACACGAAGTCGCGGGTTCAGCTAGTAGTTATTATATGGCAAAACAACGTTTGCTGGGTCAGCTAGTTATATATAATATTTATATTGAAGTTTCGGTTGAAAAGATCGTCAGATTTTTTTCTATTTTATGTTTTATTTTGTGAAACTGTTTTTTAAAATGGTACGTGAGCATTAACTTTATAGCTTAACTGTGAATGTTTCATTTAAGGAATTATTACAAATCAAAGATATTAAGTCTCCTAAAATATTCATTTAATATATCTTAATATAAACTTATGTCGCGATTAAAAATGCGAGACTTTGGTTCCGTGTCGTAACACCACGTCAAAGGTTAATTTTCATCCTTTTCATAAGGCTTTGGTTTATAAGCACTTAATTTAGCTGGTAAATTTTCAACGCTGCCTTGTTACGCAATGTTAAATTTAGTTAATGGAATATATACGCTTGATATCCATCGAATGTATAAAATTAATTTGTATTACAAGAGTAGTGTTTATTCACCACCATATAATTCAAGGCTAATAGTACACAGTTATATTCTGTAGAACTCTAGATCTGGTAAAGCATTTAATAAAGTTTCGAATTAGAAATAATTTATATTAAGTAAGCGAGAGTATAATTATTTATTTTATAACTTATGTAAGAGTAAACTTGAATAACTCTGATGGACAGTAATATTTTCAATTTATTTAATGAAAGATATATTTTGTGAATCCTGTTACTAATTGGTACTTTTTACTTTTTAAATCACTCAAAGTCTAAATACATAGATGTGAGCATACGTATGTTATATAAATAAGACGATAACTTGACAATTCCACAATTTCCCATTGACAAACAGTTATTGTATCCGCAAATGTTTTCCCATGCGTTCACGTAATAGCTACATTTTTGCATTTCCATCTTCATTAACTTCTGCCATCTAACAAGACGCTAGTAATACCGATCATACAGCTACTAATAAGTAGGTTTTTTAGTTTAGTATATTTATACTGTTTATATTATTTATTGAGTCGTTCTCATTGAGTCGGATCTTGCGACCGTGGTTATAACGTTTTTTTATAAATATAAAACTCCAATGATGTTTCTCGTCTTTGTTATCATTTGGAGATACCACAGACCTAACTTTAGAAGCCAGATGAATCAACCCCTCACGCAACACGTTTTGAAAGCGTATCTGGAATACAAAGGACACCTTTCGCCTGAAAATTCATTTGTTGGGAGACAGATCTTATTACCATCGCTCACAAGTTACGTACAAACCCTTGTTATTGCAACTAAAATAAGAGAAGAAATTTATGGGCCATAACAAATTTATGTTTATACTATCTTTCAGTTTGTATAAAACACCGTGCCATCAAATATTCTATGCGAACGAGATGCCGATTAAATATGCAGCAAGGACGGTTCGCCCTACTTATACGGTATCATATATACACTATTAAGATGCGTAGGTTATCTTATTTTGGGTTAAATATAAAAAAAATAAAAATGTAGACAGCTAAAATTCTGCCTCTGGACATTTTGGCTGATATGGCTGCTAAAGTTTACAGCCAGACCTGCGCCATTCGTCAGAGGAGGGGAGATACACTTGAGACAGAGCTTTGCTTGTTAAAAAAGTGGGCATATTACCAAATACATGCAGAGTGGCGGGTGCGCCTAGGAGAGGAACGTGCAATTCGCCAACGAATCGTGCAGGCAATTTTGCCAAATTTTGAGGCCTGGATTGAGAGGAGTCATGGTAACGTCACTTTCAGATTGACGCAGATGCTCACTGGGCACGGTTCTTTTGGTGAGTATCTATTCCGAATTGGAAGGAAGGAAACCCCTGGATGTTATCACTGTAAAGCAGAGCAAGACGACGCCCAGCACACGGTTGAAGAGTGCCCCGCGTGGTACTCCGAACGACGCATTTTGATCGACCAGATTGGGCGTGAGCTTTCGGCTAAATCCGTAGTAGCAGCGATGCTCAAAGAGCCAGATGCGTGGAGGGTAGTCTCCTTCTGTGAAGATGTTCTTGGCAAAAAGGAGACTGCCGAAAGAACCCGTGAGAGGGATGATCCCGCTCGCACAGTTGCACATCGGGCCCGTCATGGCAACCGAACTGCCGCTATGCCTACGAGGGCGGCGAGGTCATGAGCTGTCAGTGTGGGGATACTGTCTGCTCCAAGATGACCGATTTTTGTGCCAGATTGGCGCTGGTATGTTCTGCCCGAGTGGCCAGTACCACCCCCCAACAGGCATGCGATGTATCAAGGGGGTTTTAGTGGGTAAAAATCCCACATAACCCGATATCTTTTCCCCAGATATCGGGTATTTTTTTGAAGATTTCCCTCCGTCAAGAAAACAGACAGCTAAAATTACGATTACTGAGATTCATTATTAGTACTTTTGGTAGATGGAGCAAAGTATCTTGCTTGTTACGATAACATCTTCACATCCGATCCAGTACTTGAAGTAGTTCGACTCTGGCAAGCGCCTCCAATGAAATCAAACAAAATAAAACTTTTCCGTGTTTCCTTTTCATCTAGACATCAAAGTTCGGTACGAGTAGAAACTAGAGAGTTTCTAAACCATATGCCACTCTACAAAACTTGTACGACAATAAACACAGTACCTTGTAACGTATTTGAGACTATCTACATAAAAACGAAAAACTGAGTAGCAGTGAGCAACCCCTGAAAGATGAAAGGTCGTGAACAGGTAAGTATAAAGGTCATGGTTAAAGATTCTGTAGATTATTGTTACATCTTTATTTTGTACTTGTTATTTTTAAATAATGAACAAACTTTGTTTATCTGCACACATAAAAGTCGATCTCTACTGATAATTTTAAGCGTTAGAGAGTTCATTGTAAAAGTATATATATATCGTGGACAAAATAATTGTTACATGGTTTTGTTTTGAGATTGTAGCGATTATGTCAATTCTAAGGACTGACCGATTAATTGAAATTTGAAAATATACGTCCTAAACTTGCCCTGTCGCGAATGAAAATATCTAAATTGTAATAAAATACTTAGTGTTTGAACACAACAAAAATGGCCTATTTTAACGATAATCAGATAGACCTGTAGGAGGTTGAAGCAGCCAGAATAAGCCCTAATCGGATTAGGCCTTTGTGTTATTATGTTACAGCAAATTGAAGTTCGATACGACTTTAATTTAGCGCTACAATGAAATTTTAAACGCGTTCGCTAATTTACAATTTGTGAAGTTAATATTCTTGTAGTTATCTCTAAATAGTTTAGAAATCTCGCTACCAAAATGTTTTGTATTAATACTAAAATTAAATAATTATAAAACATAGGTAATATAAAACAATTTATTTTAGGTCTTGAAATGTAACTTATTGCAATAATTATTATCACTTAAAATGTAACTTGGTAGCCTCGCTTGCGCTACGGTGAGAATACTCGTTTTGCTATCAGAGATCTTGGCATCGATCCCCGGTGGGGCTAATTTAGGAAATTGCAATTCCTAATGGTGAAACTCTGATCTGAACTGGTGTGAGGCGTCGACCGTATCTAGTTAGCACCCTACCAGAAAAGACACGTCGCCAAAAAAAATTTCTATTCCAAATCAAATCAAAATATCTTTATTCAAGTAGGCAAATTACATCACTTTTGAATCGTCAAATAATATTTGTTTTCTTTTCCACACTCTAATTCTAATGTACGTCTGATGATGGTACTCAAGAACGACTTAAAATCTTAAGTTACGAGGGTTCCTTCGCGGCCTGATCTGAGAAGAACCCACAAACTCAGTCGGATATGTTTTTTTATTACTAATATGATATTGTAAAGATGAGCTTTACAATATCATATTAGTTTAATATATTTCAATTCAAATTTAAGCAGCTCGTTCACTCCCACGCGTTTCTATCGTCTAAGAAATCTTGTAACTTGTAATTTGGTTTTTCAATCAACTTTCTTTTAACAAAGACTTTGAATTTATTAATTGACATTCTTTTCTTAAGTTATATGATGTTCATTCACTCTTTTTATTAAAAGAGTCAATGTTTGTATGTACGTACAACAAGGTTTTTAATATGTAAACGTAGTGAACTGTCATGTTAACTGCCTTGTTTTTTTTTCTTAGCGACTCTCTTGGACCCTTATTGTAAATAGCATGAACGGTTCTTTTTTGCAGTACAAATATTGCATCTACATCAGCAGTCTTAGACTGTATGATCACTTATTATCAGGTGCGATCACATTCAAATCTTAACCTGTCAGCAATAAAAAAACAGTTGAAGTGAGAACAATCATGACAAGCAGTTAATTCCTTATATATAAATTAATTTTGACAGGTTAATTCTTGACTGTAATCACATCAGCGATAATACACCCTAAGGTAGCATATCACTAAACTGGAAAGATGTACTCTTTAAAGGCTTCTATACAGTTCCTAATATTAGTTTGCTTTGGTGACGTGGTATTTAGCCGTGGCCGAAGCCATATATATACATTGAATTATAGTTTGTAAGTTTGCCAGTCGAAAAAAGAGCTAGTGAATCTAACTTTTGAAACGTTTCCTAAGTTCCTGGGGAAATAACGTTCATGTTTTACCTGTAGATAGAGCTTTGACATGGTATATATAACAACGGAGACAAATATTAACAATTCTTTCATTTTTGGAGAATCCTACAAAACATTTTATCCTTTAAAACATTAAATAATGTTCTATGAGTTAAAATAAAACAATTATTCTTTAATTTGCAATGTTATTTGATGCCAAATCTGTGTTATTCATATGAGTTCGGTTTAAATATAAGTTAAAATAGCATCAAGAGTAATGCAAAGTTCAAAATATAGTCAATTTGATAATAAACCTATTTTTTAATAAAAGCAACTTTTTTCCTTCCATGTTCATTTTTATTATGTAAAGTAATATTAGAAAGAGGAAACATCTGTTTGTATTTAAGTATAGTGTGTAAGTACATGTAGGTATGTTACGTTTTCACATAAAAACTACCGCAAAGATTTCAAAAATTTTTCACCATTAGGAAGTTGTATTTTCACTGAGCGATATAAGCCATATTACTTTCTAAAAAAAAAAAATAGGGATCCCTAAGAAAAATGCATTAATGTAGTCCAAGGCGTGAAACAAAAAATCCGTTATCGAGTACGTTGCGAATACTATTGAAGATAGAAGAAAAAAATGTTCTACAATATTATAGAACATATCAACAAAATATTAATATTAATATCAACAAAAAGCCCGTGATACCATATGTCCAATTACTGTAGTTAAGCCACTATAACCATTTTTTTGGATCTTAAATGTTAATAAAGTGCCGACAATAATCAAACCATATTATTCATACATCTATATTAACCCTTATCCTATTCATTTATATTTTATTAAAGATCGTTTCAATACCTGTAAAATACTTTTTAAATTGTAAAAATCAGATATTTCACGCAAAAGAAATAACGATAAAATCGTAATTTCTTTCTCAATCTAAAGAAAATTGTAGCGACCCTTATAACTGGGCCTGCGATTTGTGAGTTAACTCATATTCCAAGGATACCAATGATACTCACCGATATACCTACACTGATTTAATTTTTATCAAGCTAAAAATTACTGGGACGATTTAAAATAATCGTTCAATACCTCCGTGAAATCAAGAACTTTTCAATACATGTAGAGTATTTTTAAATTAGGAAAGTCTTCTCTGTCGGACATGTAGTCCGACTTAGTAGACTTTCCACTACCAAGAGATTGGTATCTACGCGGGTGAAATCGCGGGGCATTGCTTGTTCTTAATAAAATTGTATAAGTACATCATTCGATATTGGAGTTACCTACAGTATGTCCTGACTGACAAGAACTAAACAGAAGACCCGGGTTCGACTCTCGACAAGGAAAATTGATGTATTTGTATTTTATAATTTTTCTAGTTGTGGACTGGTTTATCATGCTGTATAACGAAAAATAACCTAAATTCTTTTGAGCAAATATTTTTATTCAATACACCAGTGATAACGATAACAAAAGAGAAATATTTCGGTATACTTTATACTTATAAAGCGAACACGCTCAAGTACGTTGATATCATATCTTATCTTATTGAATTGTCCAAGATTTGACAAAGCCCTTCCTTCGCTTTTCTTATGAATAGTCATCGTTGACTTATTTGATAATGTTTATCCAATACGCAACCTTTGTTAATGCAGAATTTTTTATTGTTCCTGACAGTTTAGCGCTTTATTTTCGCTGGGAAATGCATTTTTGCACCCCGCTGAAAGTTATACCTTTAACCAGACGTGGGACTCGCTGAAGAACAGAATACCCACTAAAACCCAGCGGGACTCTCAGTAGGGAGCACCAGAGGTTCAGTGGGGATATTACAGAGACTAATGTTCCCACTGAACCTCTAGTGATCCCGGACATCATCTGTTACGACCATTTAGAATGGCATGAGACGCGCAAAGGTACGTCTCTTGTCACCCGGTCTCGTCCTACGGATAGAGGTGGCCTTAGCTGCAGCTTCCCTTTCCCTTTCTGATGCCTCCTTCTGTGAGATGACATTTTCACAGAAAGAGGATACCGTCCGCCAACCATTTTTACTGCAGAGCATAAAGCTGACTATGCTCATCAGCGCGAGCTCACCACCAACCAAAGACATTAGGGGGTGCTGTTGGGGCCCCGAAGCTGGGCATTCCGCCACAATATGCTGTGATGTGTTAACGAGGGCTCCACACTCGTAACAGGCGGATGAGTCTTCACGGCCCACAATCTGGTGCAAGTATTTACCAAAGCAGTCAGTACCTGCGCCAGTCTAAACGAGAGGGATTCGTGCTTCCTACGTAATCACTGCTCGTAAGTGATGATACAGTCTAAGATAGAAACGCGCTAATATGTAAAGACGCAATTTATCTCTGATGGTACAGCATCATACCGAAACACAAACTTTGTTTGGCGGTACATCTTTGCTGGTAGGGTGACACTAGGCGCGGCCGAAGACACTAGTCCAGATCCAGACAAATTAGAAAATGCAATTTCATACATTCGCCCGACCGGGGATGGAAAACCAGGCATCTGCTAGCAAAGCGAGTACTCAAACAACTGCGAGGCCCTCAAGATATATATTTTGCGTGCCCTGTTACCACATATGTTATATTTTTAATTGATTGTCTTATTGGTTTTCTTTTCGTGATCTATAATCATAGTTAATCGGTAGATGTTAAGAAATTTCGACGACTTTGCTGGTGCAGTGGTGCGAGTACTAACTTTGCTAGCAGAGGTCCCGGTTCGATCCCCGGCAGGACGAATTTAGGAAATAGTATTTTCTAATTTGTTTGAGTCTGGTCTGGTGGGAGGCTTCGGCCGTGACTAGTTACCACCCTACCAGCAAAGACGTACCGCCAAAACAAAGACATTTTGTATTCCGGTGCGATGCTGTGTAGAAACTGTAGGGGGTATATCGCCTCTTACCAGATTAGCGCGCTTCCATCTTAGACTGTATCATCATTTACCATCAGGTGAGATCACAGTCAAGCGCTAAACTGTGGGCAATAAAAAAAAATGTTGCGTGTTCCTTGAAATGATACTTGGTGGCGATTTACTTATTGAATTTAAGATAATTATTTATTTCCAATATAATTAATATAAATGTTTTATTTTAAAAATGTGAATAAATAATGATAATATTACTTATCTATATTAAAGGCTTTTATACTAGAACATTTTGTTAGGTATTTCAAAGCGTAATCGGTTAATTTAGTTCCTTTGAATTAAGCGGAGTGAAAGTAGCAAAACGGATATTTCTAGCACTCAGCGTTCTTTGGACCCGTTTAAAATAATGGAATTTCGCAATATAGGTATAGTTCGTATTTACTACGAGGAATTTTCACTGTAAATATTTTAGACAGAATTTTTGATGTCTAAAATAACTTGATTTATTTTAAGGACTAGCTGTTCAACGAGGTGTCACCCAAATAGTTCCTGATTCTGTAGGGATTTGGGGGAAAAATCGTACTTAGTTACATTGCGAAAAGAGTGTTAAATTTTAAGCCAATCGCCAATCTGATGACGAATGTGAGTGAGTCAATGTTATGGTTTAAAACCATCATAGCATTATTGCATTAATACAGTTAGAAAAAAATTGTTTGTTTCACATGTATAGATATATAAGTTTCAACAAAAAGTTTAATTACAAACGAGTATAGCGTAAAAGTTAATTTACTCAGGATGTCACAGAAAAACATGTATTAATTATATCTAACAAGTAAATATTTCATTTCATTACTGAAATACTGACAAACGAAATTTGGAAGGTATTACGGTATAGATACTTTAGCAAAAACCTCTTCGATACATAGTACTTAGATTAACTGACTTTTATGTTGAATGATAAAATGATCTCAAAATTTATTGATTCTTTTAACTTCGTCTCTAGTCAGCTTTAAAAATTATATGTTTTGTCCGCACAAAAATGGATCGCTTGGTGATTTTTCATAGAAAACGGAGACGGATTTTCGTGAAATTCATAATAAAAATGATGATTCCAGAAAATAGAGCGAGGTCAACCATAGGCTGAGATAAATAGCCTCATCTCAGTCTTATTCATTGTTAAGGAGGCGGTCCGCCTTGTAATTTGACATTAAAATGCAATGATACTGTCTTATCGAAAGAAGTTACAGCTACGTTAAACTCAGAGTACTTTATTCGCTGATAAAACTTAATATTTTGGTTCCGATTACATTCATAAAAGTGACACGAATTCTTGGTTATTAATAATTATTTTTGATAAAGAAATATTATTCCTGATGTAAATTGAGAGCGAGTCAGAATTTCACAAGGAAACCTCTGTTTATAAGGGGAAAACTCTAAATTACACACGTTAATGTTTATTTTAGCTAAGGAACCGTTAATCTATTTTTATTAAAATTTTTCAAGACATTTGTATATTCTTATCTATATATATGTTAGGTATGTATGTATATGTGTATGTATGATCTATATATGTATGTATATATATATATGTATATATATGTATATTTGTATATATGAGGAATTTTTTTATATTTATTTATGTTTAGCCCACACCACCTACCACATTCCATTTAAGCAATATTTCTAACCCAAAGGTTGCCTGGTAGAAATCGCTGCGTAGCGATAAGGCCGCCTTCTTGTACATTATTTTCTTTTGTCTTTTACCTTGTTTCTGTTCTATGTTTCATGTGTGGTGTACAATCAAGTATTTTCTTTCTATCTATCTATCTATCTATTCAATGAAAGAATTTTTTGCAAATGTATTCGTTTAAAATGATTAATACTAGTATGCCTTAATATCTTAGTTAGTAAGTTCGCAACAGAAATAAAAACAGCTCGTTTGAAACAGAAAAAAATGGCAGGTCGACAAAGATTTATCAGCGAAGTTTATAAAAAAGTGGGAGTAAATATTTTTTCTGTGTACAAAATGTCGAGATTGACAAGGACTTTTATCAAACGCCGTCGAGCCTTAATTAATTGTCCACTCGCATAACAAAAGGGTTATTAGGCAGTTATATTGTCTTTTCAGGATTCTAATTGTTCAGGAATAACATTCTCGCAAAAACAAGAGCGGGGTCATTACACGACCCTTTTATTAAAATCTTTTGTTCATCTCGGTGTTTAAACTTTTATTTATGAAGTGTATGTTGACACCAAATTTCAAAGTTGGAGTAAATAGCAACGACTATTTTCCGTTTTTATATTACGAAAATGGCGCCCTTGTATTCGGCGTCGGAGTAAAAAGCAATATTTGCAGGTTTTTTAAAGATCATCCGGAAAATGAGTCTGCATAACTTTAAGATATCTTTCGCCCGTAGATATTTCGCAGATAATGCGTTATTGAGCCTTTACCATCACAGTACCGTCAGCGTGGCAAGTAATTCGTGCTAATAATATGCATACTTTACTTTTGTATACTAAGAAATCGTAATGGAAGTAACGATTTGTACTTAAAACCGTAAATTTCTCTCTTTTTTATTCCATCAGGTAAATTTTGTCTGATTGAACTATTATTGTAAGGAGAGGGAGGTAAACGTACTACTGCGTAAAATAAATGCCTGCACACATGCATTTGGAGGGGTAAGGTTGTGACGTCACGAGTAAATAGGACGGTTGATTCAATTATCAAGCGGAAAGAGTGAGATAGAATATAGGCCAAGCGACCTACCTCTCAACAGGGGCCCGTCGATTCACCTACGTCAACTACATATAATAAGGTCGCCCGCGAAATACAGGGCCTTCAAATTATCTCACAGTTTTTTAAGTTGTGTAATATGTATTAAAAAATTTGACACTAATTTGAAGACCAAGAACCTTTAAAGATCATTAGCAGCTTTAGTGATTAGTTACAAACTCTGGCACAATTAATTGATGGTGCATAGTGTGCTATGCTGTTTTGCTTTTGCGAAACGGTTGAGGAAGGCGGATGCGATCTATTCGACTGTTCGCAGAAGAAGGCCGGGAAGGAGGCAAGAGGCCCACGATCGCCGTCTCCCTTCTTAGTGGTCACCTTTGGGTAACGCATGCGGAGTCCGTTGCCCAAGACAGAAAGGTCCCGCGAAGTGGTTGGTGGCTTGCCAGGTACTCCAGGCAAGCCACCTTAGGTTAGTTTTCGATTATTGACCGGGTTGGGCCTAAACGGGCACATCGCTGGCAAGGTTGCGAATGTCTGTCAATGGCGTTCTCGTGATTCCGTTTCCGAGCACTGCTGGGTTTTAGCCGGTATGAGTCCGGCATAACCTGGAACATCCTCCCGATTATTCCAGGTATCCACGAGGATTTCCCAGCCTTAAAATAAAAACGATACGCCAGTCGTTCATATATCTCTGCTTTGGAAGAATGTTAACAAAATTTAAAAAAAGCTATTTTTACAGGCTACAGTTTGAAAACGGAACAAAATATTGAATTCAACGAACTATTTAAATTAACCATAAAACATACGCCTAATTACATTTCAATCAATCAATGAGAATGAAATTTTGTGGCGAATATCAGTTTAAAAAAAATAATCTTCCACTTTTCGTTTAGAAGTTTTGGATTGAACTGTAACTAAATTTAAGCAGTATATAAAGAACACTCTTACACATAAATAACAGTATAAAGTTGAGCAATATTTCAATAATAAATCCAAGCGGTATTTGAATCTGATTTCTTACAATTTAAATCAATTTTTATAAAATGGCATGCAATAGGATAACGACAGAGGTATAATTTTCTATAAAAGTTGCACTATATATCTAGTAAATAGGTTTTGGACGACAGCAAATGTGATTACAGTCTCGGCTCTTAAATTTATATAAATGTGTCATGATAAAAACCGCGAGAGACAAGGTTCAAAGTTATTACACCTTTACCTTTAGGGACTTACAAAAGCAACTGTAAAGGTCACGTTTCACCATAACACCTTTTCTATTTTATATTATGAGAGACTTATTTATATATTTACACAAAGTCACGATGCGAAATTTTCACGTCGAATTTCAGAAAATGTAATCTGAATCCGAGACGTCTATAGAGATTGAAATTTTTTATTAAAATTTGAGTATGTACCAAGTAGATACTAAAAAAAAGTACGTGCGTACGAAGAACACATGTCAGAAGTGCAACTTCTTTGGTGCACTATTTTTTAAGTCTTGTTTATATTTATACAAATCTAAAACTTTAGATTTAGTGAAGATAAAAAGAAAGATATGTTAGGAATTTCATGAATTTAATTGTCATTTCAATATTAAAAGTGTCGAAAAGTAACACAAATAATTTATTAAAATCTCAAATGCCGAATTGTAAATAAAAATGCCACGTGATTTAGTCAATATTACAAATAAAAAAAATAGCATATTAAAATATTAAATGACGAGTGACAAAAGAAAATGCCACATGTTATTTGTAATTATTAAAACCTTCAAACGAATTAGCATAAAAACACTGCACATCTTCGTAATGCTAATCACGCGTTTCATCCGCGAAAATTTTACACTCATGCGCGTAAAGAAGTTTCACTTCAATAATCAAAAAAGAAGAATGGAGGGCAGTGGTCTCCTTCTACAAGATTATTATTTCGCTGAAGGCATAGATTTGGGCTTCTCCTGCCTAATTAAATAAAGTTTACCTACGGGAATTATCCGGAGTACCAGGGTAGATTGCATCTACCAATAAAGATGGGATGGGTATCGCTGGATTTTAGTGGTTATTTTGGCTTGCCAGCGAGTCCCATACTCTCTATTAGATTTGAGTTTTAATCGGGGTGTGTACAATAAGAATTCATTTATTCAAAAAATTAGCTATTGTTATTATATTTCTCGTAATTATTTGCATGTTGAAACCTAACTGTCAGTTATTTATTTCACGTACCTTCACGTCACGCTAGTATTCATAACAACTATGTCCCTTGTGGAGTGATACATGCCTACTTTGTAAAAACTTTTACACGTCGTTACGTCACATTTAAGACTAAACATCACAATTAAGACATAAACACGTTACGTCACGTGTTTATATCTTAATATTGGATTTAAATTTAATCTTTATTCGCTTGCATAATAACATCTATAAAATCCCATGTTACGTTTATTTTGTATGTATGTATATTGTACACCAAAGAAAAAAAATTACAAAGAATAAGAGACGTACATGTAATAACAAAACAAATGTACAAAAAGACGTTGTTACGTTGTTGTCATTTAAAAAACTTCATAAAAATCGGTTAAGCTGTTTCGGAGATTTTAATTGGAGTAATTTTCTTATGATTAATAATGTCTAAATTAGTCACTTTCTAATTTGGAAATGAGGGAGCAACTTCGTTTTAAGGTACCTTGGAAGTAATTTTTGAATATAATAACCGATTTTTTGTGTACGATTTGAATATTTTATAGTAAAAATACGTTCAAAGGGAGTGAGAAATAATTACGCTTTCGTTTCTGTCTTTTTATTGTAATTTCCTTATAATAGATATTGCTCAAAAAGGAGTTTTGAAATACGTTGTAGAGTTTATATTTTTCAGCTCATATTATTTTTAGGACAAATTTAGAGTAAAACCAATGAGTTAGTACCAACGGTCTCGATCAATTTAACGGAACTATTAGATTAGCCAGGTTCGTTTACAGCTACAAAATACAGTTTGCATTTGACACAGGACGGGTCAGCTACTAGTTGATAAACATTTATTTTAAACCACCACCACGTTAAAGTAAGTGTGATGAACTTATTATGGAGACTAATTTGAGCTTTTTAATAATTTAAGCTTA
Organism: Elymnias hypermnestra; assembly: GCA_015832385.1. Lineage (NCBI taxonomy): Eukaryota > Metazoa > Arthropoda > Insecta > Lepidoptera > Nymphalidae > Elymnias > Elymnias hypermnestra. The sequence goes on along the minus strand of JACTOM010000030.1, from coordinate 3,681,523 downwards.
TTCAAATAAGAGTGAGGATTGTGAAAAATATCGAAATTAGTGTATAGAGAATTCCTAAGTATACAGCGATAAAGCAAAATATTGTTAGCCTTCGTCATGTGGGAAGTATTTTATTAAATGAATCTTAAATCAAGAAAGACTAAAGTTAATATTTCTATACAGCTATTTACTGCTAACCCTTGAGAACACATCCATTTATTTTTCACAAGTGTCTGGTGGAGTATAAAAAGGTATTACGAATTATATTTAAAGGCAATATATATAATCGTAGGATATACAAAATTAATTCCATATGGGTGGCTACATAATATACCCGGATGAGATTTAAAAATTGACAGCTAAGGGGATTTTCAAATTATTTGCTATAATTGGAGTTATGTTCTATTTTTATTATTGCTGACAGGTTAGCGCTTGCCTTTTATCTCATCTGATGGTAAGTGTTAATAAAATGGAAGGACACCTAATATGGTAAGGGGTTATTAATTTCTTATGGTTTCTACAAAGCATCGTACCGCTATTTTTTTGCTTGGCCTGTTGTTGTCTGTTATTGCTGGTAGGATGGTAAATAATCACGGCCTCTCAGATCGAGACAAATTAGCAGATCCACTTTCTTAAATTTTTCCTGCCGAAAATCAAGCCTAGGGCCACCAAAATCCGATATTTTTGTTTCCAATGTACAAAATACATTAGCAAAAATCACTATTGTCAATGGTCACAAGGATGTGAAACGAGCCGACGTCTGGGGTTTAAAACCCACATCGCCACAACCACCCACAAATCAATTAAATAATGTTATAAAGCTTTCTGACTTCCTATCCTACAACTATAATATAATTATGCTTGCATTTGGTTGTAATTTTCTCGGTTTCTTTAACTACCTCTCAATGTACTTGAAGAGCTCCCGTGTTATACGTAAAAGCTTTTTATAGTTATTTGTTTATAGCTACAGTGCTGTAATAAAACGAACTAAAAATAATTTAATAAGTCACGTCACGAAATATCGGATTTCGTTTGCGATTAGCTTCAAAACCTTTCTTTGCTGATAAAAAAATACATACATTACCCAATTTCTTTTTAGTAAGATTATTTCTCTTCCATTTACCTGAAAAAATACATTAATTATTAATAAACATAAACAGTAGTAAATATACAATTTATACTCAAAAACTCAACGTAATAACCAGCACAAGGACGTTGGTTTGGTTTATGGCCTGTACTTGTATGTCGAGTGGTTTACAAATATATGTAGGTGGATAAAACCCTAATTCACTCGTTTTGTTGTAAATATTTAAAGCAGTGATTAGACAAAAAGCCTTCAAGTCAAAGTATTTTATAATACATTATTTTTACTGTCTTTGTTTTTAATATTCATAACTCTGATGTTATGGCATTGAAAATTCCCACGGAGTAATACAATTTGTTACAATATTTGTGACATACAATGCTACCATGATATGAAAAATATTCGTTTTAACATGGTAAAAAAACTTGTTACTTATCATCTAACGACAATGACTGTCTTACGAAGAGTTTAACGTATCCGAACCTGTTGAGACAGGAATTGCTATAGAATTTTGGAATAAAATTGTAGAATTATTTGGGAATAATTGAAAGGATACTTAATGAATTGAAATAAAGCTTTACATAAAGGCTAAGAGATCTGCAATTACTAAAAATTTGCTTTTATTCGAAACGTGAATGTATAAATTGCAATAGCATTTCCAGTGCACATTTGAAAAAGTCAAAATATATTAAAGCTCGTGGTTGAATCTATGTTATATTAATGTTACACTACATATCGATATGTATGCAGTATAAAATACGTCTTTTCAAATATAAAACCATTATTTTAAAAGTGTAGAAGTTAATTTCTTTTATTTTACAAAAAATGTTATCTATATTTTTATAGAAAAATTATAGTTATGTTAATTAACTTAAAAATTCTTTTGGGTCCACAGCGACTGCAAATATTCCACAATCCTTGTCAGTATGTAGGTTGATTTGATAGTATGTATGGCCTCGACGACAACCATATTAGAAGACACTAAATTTATAACGTATTTAGCTTTAACTTTCAATAAAAAATTGTTAAAACCAACTTCATTTCAAACGGTTTTCCCACAACTTTAAAACTTAAGTCATTGCAAATCCAGTTTCTTGCCGAATTGTCATGATGGTTTATGTTTAGTTTAATAAAATTACTGTAAAATGTATACGTGTATGTTATGCATTATTATATTTACTCCATTTAGTACGTATGTATAATTTCTTTATGGTTGTCTGCATAGAGATAAGACCGCTTTCTTGTATATCTGATTTTTTAAAATATTTTTTGCCCCACTTATACATTTTTTAATTTTTAATTTTATACATAAGTAAATAATACAATTTTTATGACTTTTTCTTGCCGTACATTTAATGTAGTATCGTATTTATAAATATCTGTTTATTAAAACAAATTAAGAAAAAATTACAAACAATCGATTTATTACACATGAGTTTCTGAATATATTAAAATTTAACTGTTTTTATTGAATATTTTTATAACTGTTTATATTTATAAATCAAAAGAAACTGGCTTTCTTTATTACATATTAAATTATAATAAAACATAGCATAGTTAGATTGCATTTATTTAAAAAATATTTTTTTAAAAGTGGTAAAGTTTTACTATGGAATAATGTGTTTGTGTTATCCGAATTTTCATAACGCATTAAATTTTAACAACGCCAACGGAGCCTTTATTGTGAATATTTTTAATTTCTCCGTTCCCAACAATGTAATTATGTTGATAAAGAATTGTTTTACAGCTGAACCTGAAATTCAATTAGAGTGAGCAAAACGGGAACATTTAAATTACGGGCGATCATTCGTTATTTGTATTAAAACAAATCAACTTATATCAAATTTCCATAGGCTTTCGTGACTTTCATTCGTAGTAAAACTATTTATTTATATATTTCTATATGGTTAAAATGTTCTATAGACTTAAGAGTGAGAATGTATCTGTAATTATAAAGGCTGAAAGGTGTTCCAAACAGGATACAATTATCTAAATCTAAACTCATGTTACAAAGAGGAAACATTTGTGTTTGCAACCTATTCACACAAAAACTACTGGACCGATTTCAAAATTTTTTTCACCCTTAGAAAGCTGCATTTTCACTTAGCGACATAGGCTATAATACTTTCTAAAAAAAAATAGGGTTCCCGAAGAAAAATGCATTAACCTTAGGTGCAAAAACTATTGAAGATAGAACTAAAAGATGTTCTACAGTATTATAGTATGTATTAATAGCGACAAAAAAGTCCGCGATACGATATGTCTAACTGCTGTACTAGTGGCATACTATAACTACTTTGTTGCATATTAAAAGTTAGTAAGAGTGCCGAAAATAATCAAAGCATATTATTCATACCTCTGTATTAATCTTTATGCTGTTAAATGATAGTTTATTAAAGACCGTTTTAATAGCTGTACAATACTTTTTAAATTAATAAAGCCAAACATTCAATAGATTTATCGAATTTAAAAATCTCAATCTAAAGAAAGTAATGTAACCCGAGTCGATCACCAGAGTGTCAAATGTCGTGTATAGGGAAGTTCTGAGACAATAAAGTATTACAAATAAATCTCTTCTCTAATATTATAGTAGAGGGTTATGCATTTTGAATTTTTGTTTATATTTTAAAAAATTTATAATAATCAAGCCAAATCTTATTGGACCGTTTTAAAACTTCTTTCCTGTAGAGTATTTTTAAATTGACTCGTGTCTATATAAATGATGTTAAGAATTTTAAAAAGATATATATTCGTTCTAAAATAAAATCTGTATATCGAAGGTAAGTTTGTATCTAATATTCTGAAAGGAAGTAATTAAAAACTAAGGGAAATGAAACTTTTATGTTAACGAGAATAAATCTATAGTCTGACTTAGTAGACTTTCCATTGCCACGATATCGGTATCTACGCGGGTAAAACCGCGGGGCATTGCTAGTATAAAAATAAATAAATAAAAATATTTAGATTACATACACTATACACACGCGTAAACTATATTGTCTTACCACGAATCAATTTCTATGTAGGTTTTATTTAGCAAATTCTATGTTGTTTTGTTTTATAGATTTTATGATTTATAGTTTTGAGTTATATTTTTATAAACGTATACAAACGTTTGTATATAGCGGCGGTCGGGGAACCGGGGTAAATTACCCTAAATGGGTAATAGTGACACCTTTGTAAGTTTTACTAGTTATTGACATTGATAGACAGTTTTCCGAACCGGTGGTAGATTTGTTACCAACGAACAGACTACTGACGATTCAAAAGTGCTTTTTGAGCCTACTTGATTTGATTTGATAAATTGAGTAAATTATGTTTTAATAAAATTTTTAGTCATTGTTACTTTTCAAAATTATCATAGGGGCTATAACATGAAAGATGTTAAAAAGAAGCGATTTCGTTTTTTTTGCTCTTCGCAATGGGGTAATATTAACTTACATAAAAATATTTTGGGGTTATAGTAAAAAATATCACCGACGGCTGATATATAGGGTACAAAAATTTTCAACAAAATCATTCCATGTGGGAGGAGTCCAGTGACATACACATGCACATAAGAATATATGTAAATATATATATAATGATTGTGTACATTTCTAATATTATTAGTGCTTTGTTGCAAACCAATTAATCAAATTAAAAATATTTCATTACCATGCAACTAGCTACAAAATCAACGGCACTGATGATGATTACCGAGAGTATTTTATTAATTAATCTGTATATGACTATTTCGCGTTGTCATGTACGTATATAAATTAAAAAGATAAAATGAAAAAATAATTGTGTTCAGTAAAATTCATATATGTATAGGCCTGTAGGAAATATGTAAAAGAGATATTCCTATACCAATATAGCTGTACAGAATAAATTAAAATATTATTATATAAATTCTTATAGCGAAATAATACGAATTATAAATAAAAAGTACAAAAATATCCATGAATTTAGTGGAAAAATCGAGCATCGAGATTATAATGTAATCATTAATATATAAGTAAGTAAGAAGCAGCCTATTAACGTCCCACTGCTGGGCACAGGCCTCCTCTCTCATGGGAGAGAGGGTTGTTAGAGCATAGACCCACCGCGCTGCTCCACTGCGTATTGGCAGGCATAGTACATAAGTGCACTCTCTATTCCTTCACTCTCATAGTCCGATGTGATGAGATCCGACACGACCGGTGAGAGATCAGGCGCAGGACCGACGGCTTAACGTGCTCTCCGAGCCACGGGGGTGGATCATACCACCGACCTCCCAACTTCGGGCACATATTGAGAAAATCTTAATAGAAAACTCAATATTGATTGTTGAAATGGCCCGACCCGGGACTCGAACCCAGGACCTCACGTCTGTAGTCGAACATTCTAACCACTAGACCAGTGAGGCAGTCCCATTATATATATTCAGTATGCAATTTCTTTAGAGCAGTCATCAACGAGTAGTTAGATTTTGTATGTCACGGGTTCGAACCCTGAGTAGGCACCACAAAGTTCTAGTGAAATTGGGAAGTAAAATATTTTGGGGTATTTTGTATATCCTTGTAGCTAGTCTAAGAACCTGTTAAACCGCTCTAGGGTAGCGTGATGGGTCTCTGTTCTAAAAAGCCGTCTCTCCTATGATTGAGGAGACCTGTGCCCAGCAGTGGCACGTCAAATGGCTGCTATTGGCAATATTTGGCACATTAATAAAAAGCTATTAATTTATATTAAAAACATATAAGAATTATAATGACATCTTGGAATTCAATCAGATTTTTAAATGAGTATCAGTTTTTATTGAAATATTACAAGATTACCATAAATCCTGCTGGTTCATAAAAAATAATCATACATAGTGGCTGCTAGGTTCTTATTGAACAATAGCATTAATGACCGAAATGTCAGCTTAATTTACTGATTGTACAAATGGATACACTGACACGCGGAGGGGTTACACAGTGACGTCATGAGGAAACGGGATAGATGATACAATTACGCTGTAGAGAGAGCGAGAGGTTATATAGGACAAGCACCCGACCTACCTTTTGATACAGTAGCCCATCAAGCCCCCTACGTCAACTACGTGGCTCATAATAAGGTCGTATGCGAGCGATGAAGTCACTGTTTTATCAAGTCATTTTTTATTTAACTTTTAAGCACAGTCATTTGAATAATTTACCTCCGCTTTTAATCGAGAATTACATGGTTCATTTGGCTGAACAATTTAATCTCAAAAGTAAGGTAAGCAGCAGCATAACATTCCACTATTAGAGCATAGACCCACCACAATGCTCAATGCGCATTGGCAGGCTTCACATATCCAAAAATTGCACTCGGGATATGGGGATGAATTTTGAATAGGTTTTGCAAAGATAATTTAGTGGTGCCTGCTCAGAATTTGAACTCATGACTCTTAACTAGGTTATTATTAACTCATGTGTCTAACGATTGGACCATTACAATCCAAATAAAATTGTAAGGATTTTGATAATAACTTAGGAAATATTAAGTCTTATTATCAAAATAGTAAACTAAACTTTAAATTTTACACTATTGGCGTTAAATTTAGGAGTTAAATCATTTTCTAATCCATCTGAACACGAATACATTTCTTCAAAATGTATTTTTAATACCACATCATAAAAAATGACCAAAAAATTTTGTCCATAAAATAAAAATAAAAATTTGGGGTGAACCACCTTTAACACTTATAGGTGTTAAAATTAGTTATAATTCTCATTTCTACTGGGTACTTAATTTCATCAAAATCGGCCAAGCCGTTTCGGAGGACTATAAACACTAAAACTATGACACAAGAATTTTTTATATTTTATAACTTTTCCGAAACCTATTTTCTTTATTTATTTTTTAATATAGAATGTGTCCTTAAATTATGTGATCCTCTGGAGCCGAACCATTTAAAAATGTATAGCGGCTTACAGCGCCAAACCTCAAAAATTTACTCAATATGTATAACACCGAAAATAAATAAATATGTCATCATATTAAATGAGTAATCTTATATATCATGATAAAAAAAAGAAAATATTTTGTTTTATAAATTTGTTATTAATAAATAACGTCTAATTTATTATATGTAGTACTGTTATTTTTATTTATTACTCAAATTTATCGGACGTATTTAAATTTGATAGACTGTAGCAGAAAATCTGAAGCGTGCGTTTATGCTCTTGAGCTACGCACAGTAAATTTTGATGAGAAACAGATCTTTTCGGAGTTGTAGACTGTGAGATTTGTTTTTTGTCTTTTAATTTTTTTATGTACCATGTTGAATACGAGATTATTTCTTTCTAAAGTTTCTTACAACGTACACAGAAAAAACGGCTCGTTTTCGGTTTTTAAAGGTTTCATAATATAATACACAGTTTTAAAAATAATAACCAGAAGACGTTAAGGTTAGGAGCGGCACGTTGTGTCATGATTGCTACGACCTCCTCCAGCTTATAGTTACGGGTATCATGGATGCAAAACCTCAGGGAGTGGACTTGTATCGTAACTGCAGAGGAGTTGCTGCATCTCGCGAAAGACTAAGAAAGAATCGTGGAACTGACGGACAACTTCCAATTATGGAATGGCAACCAAAGAAGAAGAAGGAAACGAACGAAACGAAGGCTAGGAGCAGTTTGTTAACAAGGCACTGTTGGGCACATGCCTCCTTTGTTACAATAGAGAGGGCTTACTTTTTTTTACAGGATAGATCCAATAGTCGGGTGCACTACGGGTTGACAGGCAACACATGTTTCAGAATTACTCCCCAGATGTGCGGGTTTCTCACAAGCTTTTTCACAGAAACAATGAATTTTTAATACCAATTAGGCACATAAGTTATACAAGGTGTTGCCAGCCAAGAATTTGAATCCGTGACTTTCTCAAGAATTTCTGTTCTGAACAAGAATTTCTCAATTAATTGGGCAATTACGACACAAATAAATAACTACTGACATATAAATCAAACAATTATAATTATAATTGTTTGATTTATATGTCAGTAGTTATTACAATTTTATTATTATTATTAAACAATTATTATCAAACAATTATAATAACAGTTAAATTATAAATATATGCCCATAATTATTTATGTAAGAAAATCATAAATAAACTAGGAACCTAGAGAATTTATATCCTATAATTTTCTATTCTAATGACAAACGTATAAATTTATACCGCTTATAACAAAATATGTCGAGAATATCGTGACACCAAAACTTACTTTCGTAATTTTATTGTTGCAATATAGCAGATTAACAGTATTATGTCCTTAAAGGTATTAGATGGATTACTTTAAACATATTTTATCTCCATATCTTCAATAAGATAATGAATTGCATTATATATAAACTATGATATACTGGTATGGAACAGTTTTTGGTACAAGATGAGAGGATATATATTATTGTTAGCCTTAATGCTGGCTGCTGTTGCAGGTATGTTGTTGGTGTAAATTCTATTGGAACTTGCTTAAACTAAAACTTGCCAAGTTATTACTTACAATTAAAAAAAAAAACAAGTTATAGTTGAGAATCACGGATATCAATGCTATGCATGCTACCCTCATTTCAAGTGTGCAGAAATTTCTAATATTCTTTTATATTATTTCCGGCAGGGTATCTTCAACAAATTATATTTTCTAATTTTTTTAGGGCCAGGGGAGTTTCTTGAAAATAACTAGATAACAATCTACCAGCAAACAAATGCCGCCAAATAAAATTTGCGTTCAAGTACGATATGCTAGAAGGCGTAAAGATGTAAATGTTAATTTATGTTTCACCAGGTTAGCACTTTATCTTCTACCTCCACGAGATAAGACAGCAGTTAAACACTAACTAACCTTAATCATTATTAGGTAAGGTAAGAAGCAGCTCATTATAACGTTCCACTGCAGGGCACAGGCCTCCTCAATCATAGGAGAAAGGGTTTTAGAGCATAGACCCACCATTCTGCTCCATTGTGGGTTGGCAGCCATATTACAAGTGTATTCGTTAACACATAGTCCGATGTGACGGCAATCCGACACGACCGGAGAGAGATCAGGCAGAGGGACCGACGGCTTAATGTGCTCTCCGAAGCACGTGCCCACTTCGATCAAAAACTGAGAATATCTCAACAGAAAACTCAATATCGATTTTTTAACTCGCCTGACCCGGGGCTTATATCGAAAACATATGTATTTGGCAACTTATTCTCTAATACGAAAGATATGACAGGGCGTACGCGTAAATGATAAATTTTACATATAGTATACAATATTAAGAGAAGATTTTATTTTTCCTAGTTCCTATTGTTGTGAAATTAAACGAGTTCTATCATTTGTTTGTTTTATAATATTTATTACTAAGCTGTTTTATGTTTAAAACCAGGTACATTTACTAGTATGAATGAATGATACTATTAATTACAGCTATACCTCCACCGAGATCTTCAAAGATAATAGGGGGTTCAGTTACAACCATCGATAAGTGGCCCATGGGGGTATCGCTGTCAACCTCTTTACTCGGAATTTTATTTTCTCAAGCTTGCGGAGGTTCAATACTTAACAACAGATCTGGACTATCTGCAGCACATTGCTTCAGGTACCATAATATTATACGTTAGTTATTTGATCTGTAATATGTATTAAACTGTATATAAAATGTAGTGACTATTTCCCTTGGTTACAGCAGCACGCGTGAACAGCTACAACATATTATTATATATATTAAATATATGTTGAAAAATAAATCGCAAGAGTCGTCGCTAAGTGTTTGTATAATATGACCTGTTCCCGCGTTGGTCGTGTAGTTTGTTGTTGTGATTAGATTAGAATAACAGAATTAACATAGTTTTCATTACAATAATACACTTGACGGCCTCGCTGGTACAGTGGTGCGAGTACTCGCCTTGCTAGCAGGGTCCCGGGTTCCATCCCCGGTAGGACGAATTTAGGAAATTGAATTTTCTAATTTGTCCGGGTCTGGTCTGGTAGGAGGTTACGGTTGTGGCTAGTTAACACTCTACCAGCAAAGACGTACCGCCAAAACAAAGAGATTTGTGTTTCGGTGCCATTCTGTGTAGAAACCGTAAGGAATATGTCGCCTTTTACCAGATTAGCGCGTTTCCATCTTAGACTGTGTCATCGCTTACCAACAGGTGAGAGCATAGTCAAGCGCTAAACTGTCAGCCATAAAAAAAGACATGAATTAGACATATGAATTATAGATAGATGGATTATACGTTCATGGTTCATGTACACCACACAAGACAAATAAAAACAAGGTAAAAAGAAAAAATAATGTACAAAACCGCTGTGATTTGGATTAGATATTTTGCAGAAAAATAATGGGGGTAGGTGGTGTAGGCGAAATATACGGTATATAAATTTACGGTAAACTTACAGTATTTACGTATCCAAGCCACCGCAGCTTCAAACATGACGATTTTAAGGTTAGGTTAGTTTCATTTATTCTTTTTTTGTCGCTGGGAAACGCTACCGCACCAAAAATCTAATCTAACCTTACGCAAGATTACCTTAATAATCTTCGTTATTTAAGGTTAGGTTAAGTTTTTTAGCCTTTTTTTTCGTTGAGAAAAGGCAGAGGAACAAATAAAAACTATCCTTACCTCAAAAATCGCCATGTCTATAGCTGCAGTGGCGTTAATACGTTACGTATTTCATACAAAATATACATATGCATAATAATTCGATTCTCATAGTTTCTTGAAAATGTAATTTTCATAGTTAAGAGAGAGCAAAGTCTGCCGAGTTTGCAAATACATATACAACGGCATATTAAGTGGAACATAAATAAAAGGTTTGATCATAACCTAACCTTATATGATACTGATATCAAACCTTTTTTATGTTCCGCTTAATATGCCGGTGTATAAATTATAAATTACAAAATTTCTTTTTTAGCCATACATATTGTGTGCTATTAAAAATATATAATTTTTTTAGAAACGATCCTCCAAGTCGCTGGCGTATACGCGTTGGTTCAACTAATGCCAGCAGCGGGGGTGTTGTCCATAACACAGCTTCTATACTATTGCATCCGAATTACAACTCTCGCACTGCAGATAATGACGTAGCCATACTTAGAACAACAACGGCTATTACATTTAACATCAACGCACAACCAGGAAGTATTGCTGGTACAAATTATAACCTTCCTGACAACTCCGTTGTTTGGGCTATAGGATGGGGAACCACGTCTGTAAGTATATCGCAATATTCATCATACTTTTGAATACAATTTTTCAATTCCTACTATTAGTACACATATAGAGATATTGTATCAATTGCCCATCATTAATGATATACTTTACGACGTGAAACTTCATATAACACGGTACGGAAGTTTTCGTAACACGTTATGGAAGTGTTCGTAATACGTTACTAAAGTTACGTATGTGTGGGAATGTATTAATAAAGAAATTTAATTCGGCCAAAAATCACATGAACATGCTTAGTTGAATAAATAAAGTTAAAGCAAGAAAAAGAATAAACAAAAAACAGATTACATTATTTTGTGTCAGGTCTAGTCATTTAGTATACCAAAATAAATGTATTACCTATTAACTGACTCAACACGCTTCGTACCGCCTCAGAATCAACAAATAAATATTAGTAAAAATGCGATTAAGGAACTTATGGAAAATAAGCAATAGTAACCAAAAAAATTACTACATCTACGCGCTGATTCTCGCCCAAAATCCGTAAAATATTATAGTTGCGATCAGAAATTGTTGATTGTCAATGTCAAACACAGATAAAAAATAACCAAGAGTATTTTTTATTTTAAATATAATTTGATTTCTGAACGGCGAAACGAACATCAAAGGTTGTCAACCTTAACCAAAAAATGAAACGAAAACCTTCACTTTTCAACTTCATTTCATTTCTAAACGACTTTTAAATTTAATGGGTTTCTAAACGACGGGAAGAACATCAAATGTTTGACAGGTAGGACGAGTTTCTAAAGGATGGAAAACTGTTGCTTTTCATTTAAAAAATAATTCAAAACCATAACAAGCCAAACCAGTGTAGCCGTTCTCGAGTTTAAGGGAGAATAACGAACAGTATTTACTACATCAATCTCATATCATAGTATTTAATAAAACTCTCATTCGTCTCGTAGTCAGCTCGTTCGACGACAGACTTGAGGTCCTAGGTTCTGGTCCCGGGTTGGGCGAATTAAAAAACCGATATTAAGTTTCAACTGTATTAAAGTGTACTTACAACAATAGTAATAATATATTTAGACGATGTTTCGACCCAGTTGGATGGATCAGTCACGACGTAAACCATGATAACGTGTTTTCTGTTAAGTAATTTTCAATATTTAAAAGGTGGCGGTGTGCCCCACACCTGTGCCTTAGAAAGCACGTAAGCATCCTGTCCCTGATTTCTCTCCAGTCGTGTCGGATTGCCGACGCGTCGTAATGTGAGAGTGAAGGAATAGAAAGTGCACTTATATTTACGCATATACTTGTGTACTACATCTTCGAACTCGCAGTGGAGTGGCATGGTGGGTCTATGCTCTAAAAATCCTCTGTCCAATGAGTGAGGAGGTCTGTGCACAGCAAGGGGACTTTAAATGGCTGCTACCTATATATTTTTTACTCATACACGGACATTTTTTATGCAACGTAATCAAGGGCGTAGGAATTGATTTTAAATATTTTTTAAATACTTGTTGTATATTATATATACACAAGTACATAAAAAAAATACTAAATTAAATTAAAAATGTGCCATGATATATTTATAAAAAGTTTTATTTGATAATTGTTTATTTCAAATGCTACTGTGCTTTGAATTGATTTAATTTGTATTTTATAATAACGTACCATGCAGGTCGTCACGCTATCTTGACGTTGCCAGGATGACAGGAGAAATGATTGCTAGTATGATATACAATTTATGGTGAATATTGTTAATTAAAGCTCATCCTTCTTGATGCTGGCTAAGTTCAAAATACTTCTTTATATCATTTTATCAATCAACCACTCGATATTCACAATAAATCAGAAAATCATTTATATGTTTATGTTCTAATAATAGAGATAAGTATAATAAAAAAAGGTCAAATCTAGGGGTGTGCGAATAATTCGAACTTACGAATCGAATGTCAAAATTCGATTCGATATTCGAATCGATTAATTCGAAGGTTCCCGTACAGTTCTCATAATGCGAATTTTTTTCGACCTATTGTTTTCTCTGGGTAATTGATTTTTAAACGAAATGTATATTATTCGTAAGTCAAATATTTCGATACATGATTGTAATTATTTAAATAGAAACAATTGAAAATGCAGAGACAATTCATTAATTCGCGAATTATTCAATATTTTTCGTGGCATTTCGGATAATTCAAAAATTCGAATTATTCAATTCGATCCGAGCGATATTCGCACACCCCTGGCCAATTCCCATGCCAAGTAGCACGTACTTTTTAAACTCTTATACCTTTGAAACTTCAAACGTGCGCTTATAATTGGCACTGTATAGGTTTACGCAAATATGATTATCAATGAACTTAATTGAAATTATTGAATTAATATTAAAAAAAACCATATTAACTTCCTAAACAAATTTGTACGAGGTATTATAAATATATAAGCAAACTGTAAGCTAATTGAATTGAATAACTCATAGTTGAATAGATATTTGTATTTTTTGATTAACTGTAGGTAATTCCAGTTTATTACGCCGTATAATATTGCAGGTTGGTGGATTTCCTTCTGAGCGATTGCGAGAGGTACAAATTTGGACAGTAAACCAAGATATCTGCAGACAACGTTACGCTGGCAGAGGTCTTACTGTCACTGAGAACATGTTATGTTCGGGTTGGTTAGACGTTGGTGGTCGTGACCAATGCCAGGGTGATTCTGGTGGTCCTCTTCTTCACAACAATGTTATTGTGGGTGTTTGTTCTTGGGGACACAGATGCGCTCTTGCTAATTATCCCGGAGTTAATGCTCGCGTTTCCCGATTTACGACTTGGATTACTGCAAACGCCTAAATGTTTAATTAATTTAAAAAGCGCTTCTGTAATTATTATACACAGTCTTAATTTTTTATTCTGCAATAAAAAATCAAAGCCTTTATAACTTTTGTTTCTTATTTACACAATATGTTATATTCACGAGAACTTTTCACGAGTTCTTGATCCATCGTTGTGTTTATTTTAATTGAAGTAAATGGTTATAGGGCGGAAGTCGAAATTGGGTTTGATCAATTTTGTAACAAAACTGATTGTCAACCTTTTTTTTTTTACTTAAACGAATGACGTTTGACAGTCTTTAATACAAAAATTAAACAAACTTCCACCTGCAACTACTTTACAATAGAAACTGTGGTATATCAGGAGTATATCATATTTTGTAGTGTAAATTGATAGAAAAGTATTTGGACATGTCTCTAAGATATTGGTCAATTCCTTGTAATCAGAATATATTATATCATATTGTATTATGCTACATATTATATAAGCAACGCCGGGAAGACGGCGAGAGGCCCACGATCGCCTCTTTAGTGGGTAACCGATGCGGGGTCCGTTGCCCAACAAGGAGAGGACACCCGAGGTGGTTAGTTGCTTGCCAGGTGCTACAGGCAAGCCATCCTTGGAGTAAGTTTTTAAGGTCATTTAGACCGGGTTGGGCCTAAATGGGTACATCGGTGGCGGGGTCGCGAATGTCTGTCAATCGCGTTCTCTTGACCCTGTCTCCGAGTCATGTAGGAGCACCGCTGGGTTTTAGTCGGTATGAGTCTGGCATAACCTGGAACATCCCTCCGAGTATTCCAGGTATCCATCCATAAGATATTTTATGAACATTTAGTCTTAAATCATCATCATATCTTTTTTATGAGATGATTTGAAAATTATATAATTTTTTTTTACTATAAGAATGAAACCTTTTTTCTATAAATTCTTTTTAATATTTCTTATTCAGTATAACGGAACAAAGTATTTATATTAAACCGTACATTTCTTTACGTTTATATTCAAACTTTATGCTAACATCTGGGTTGTAATACGAGATTGATGAAATTGGGGCCTCAAAACTTTACTTAAAGTCTAAATTAAGCTATCGTGTTTACTTTGCCTTGGATTGAACTTGAAAGTAAATACGTAAAGCGAAATTTGAATTACTTAATTAAATTTAGTTCTGCGCTATACACGAAAGAATAATAGTTGAAGATTTGCTTAAATTTAATTAAGCCATTTTGGTGGAATGGATGAGGACAGTCTACGCGAAGATGCTGCAACATTAGATTGGTCTCCTGTCTATCTAGACAATTCTGTTAATAGGAAAGTAGAATTATTTAACACGCTAATCAATCAGCTCTACGATAAGCACGCTCCTATCAAACCAATTAAACTCAAACACTTGCCTGCATCTTGGTTAAATGATAGTCTAAAACATTTGATCCTTAAAAAAAATGAAGCTAAACATAATTGAAAAGTAAAGAATTTGACAATAACCGAAAGCGTTACACCAAAGCACGGAATCGTTGCAATACAACATGCAGAGAGGCACAACGACGCCATATTCGAAAACGGCGACTCAGTTAATGTCTGGAAATTTCTTAAATCTTTAGGAGTTGGTGAAAAATCTCGTAACTCTTCTTCTAATATTGTGGACATACAGGCCCTGAATAAACATTTTTCAACATCTGATTCTATAGATGCTGCCGAAAAAGCACATACATTAATTATCCTTTCATCACAGCCAACTCCAGATTTTCCTCTGTTTACCTTGCGACCAGTTGCTGAATGTGACGTTAAAAAGAATATTCTGGCTGTCTCATCGAATGCCATTGGTACCGACTGCGTTAGCCGTAAGATGATTCTTCCCATCCTTGATGTTATTACCCCAGTCTTGACCAATATCATTAATCAATCCTTATCCTGTGGCGAATTTCCCGAAGCTTGGAAGGATGCACAAATAACTCCTCTTCCTAAATGTTCTAACGCATCCTCCTTATCTGATTTCCGTCCTATTTCCATTCTGCCATTCTTATCCAAAGTCCTAGAAAAATGTGTCCATCACCAATTCTGCCTATTCCTAAACAAAAGTGAGCCCCTTAACCCTCTGCAATCTGGTTTTCGTTCAGGTCATAGTACGGTTACCGCTCTAGTAAAAGTATCGGATGATATTAAAATGGGAATGGATAAGAAGCATCTTACAGTAGTAACGCTTTTAATTCAGTTGATCATGATATACTGTTAGGTCTATTGCATTCCTTTAACGTATCTTCATCCGCACTGGATTGGTTTCAGAATTACCTGAGGGGCCGTCGGCAGCGCATCCGCATAGATAAAATCTTTTCATCGTGGTGGAGCGATGTCCGAACAGGAGTGCCTCAGGGTGACGTGTTGTCACCATTACTCTTTGCAGTTTTCATCAATTCTTTACCCAAAATTTATGTTCTCTCTACCACCTGTATGCAGACGGTCTCCAAATATATAGCCGGTCCACTCTTGATGATTTAACGAGGTTTTATTTCAAGAGTTGACTGGAGTACCATTCCTTCCACGATTTATGATGGAGTCACAATACCCTTCAGCCAGACCGTTAAGAATCTAGGGGTTTTTCTTTATGCTTCATTAATTTGGTCCAATCATATTAGGGAAACCAGCAAAAAGTTTTTTGGCGCCATGAAATCACTACGACGGCTACAAGGCTTCCTTCCCATTCCCACCGAAATTATGCTAGCACAATCCATACTTCTCAGTTTTCTCGACTATGCTGACGCAAGCTTTCCCGACCTCACTGAGGAGCAGTTAAAAAAACTTGAGCGACTTCAAAATAGCGCCATTCGGTTCATATTTGGCCTGCGCAAATATGACCATATATCAGAATTTCGTTCAAAGCTCAAGTGGCTTCCAATCAGACTTCACCGGAACATTCTCACTCTTCTGTACAGTGTATGAAATTTGAGTTTAGACGGACTGGTACTCCTAATGCGCGTCGTGCTGACGAATTGGTGCTAAAGGCGCAGCACTGTAAAACTAAATTCTACGATAAATCGTTCACGGTTAGTGCCATAAACCTATGGAACGCGCTTCCTATCCAAATTCGGCAGTGCCAGAGTATCTCCACATTTAAGGAGCATGTAGTGAATCACTATCTGTTTTTATCGGAATAATGTTAACTTCGTTTAATTTAGACATGGATAAAACTGTGTTATATATATATCTATATATATTTATCCTGTGTTATTGTGTATATATTGTTTATATGTATTTGTGTATGTTTATATTCGAAGTAATATGAGTATGTCTATATATTTATTAACACCGCCTACCTAGTCTTTTTTCTCTGACGGTCTCCCTATACGTTGGGTTGTCTGGAAGAGATGGCTAACTAGCGATAAGACCGCCCATTGTACACTAGAATTACTTAAGTTAAGTCGTTGTATTATTATTGTTTCTCTTATGGTGTTCAATAAAGCATACTATCTATCTATCTATCTAAGCCAGTAATTAAAAATTCATACAGATACGACATTGGTACATCACTTGTAATATTCGTCAATTGTCTTAAAGAATAATATAACATTTTTCGTAATTTCGTATATTTATTTTAATAATTTCACTAACTACTTACTTTGGGGTATGTGATGCAAAAAGGGCTATTTAAATAGGACCAGAGCGCCACAAAGCACGTGATGCTATTTCAAATATTTTCTTGCATGTTCTTTTGACAACTGTACCTGTTTATGGCAATGCACTGAAAGCCATTTAGTATATTGTAAATAAAGGTTTTCAAGCATCGTTTAAAGGAATATTACTTATCTCAGGATAACTAAATTACAAAATGATGGAGTTCTTAGCTATTATATTTATTATATATGTGCATATATTATATCATTAACATACATATATATATATTATATATATGTATTATTGATCAAGTTACATTGTATTATTTAATTAGTATATTATATAGAGAAATATGTAACATTAGTGTCAGGTAACAATAGGAGCAGGAGATGCAAAGAAGTATTTTCTTTGCATCTCCTGCTCCTATTTACTTCTCCTCTCATCAAAGGTTGTCTGTAAGAGATCGCTAGAGCGATAAAGCCGCCTTCCCTATCCTAAACATTGTTTATTTCTAAATCTAACTTGTATTGTATATGTTTGCAATAAAGTATAAATAAAAAAATAAAATAAATAAGTACATGGCAGCGTCATGTGGCAGTTATAATGCGACTTACAGTAGGTAATTTCTTTGCAGATAATAGTTTAACTGTAAGGTAAATTTTTTTTTCTATTAAGCAACGTATAATGTATTTTTAATTAACTTATCTTATACAGTTTATTAACCTTTGTAATTAAAAAAGTGTACGTGTAAGTTAGACTTTCTACATTACTAAAACATAACTTTTTTTGAGGGCTAGTATTCTAAAAGCAATCTAGGTCATACGTTGAACTGTATACAATAAAAATAAAGCTCCATAGTAAAGACAATTGATCTAGACTTAGGTAATGACAATTAAAAGAATTTGGTATTTATATAATTCGTTCTTTTTATATTTTACACTTTAAAATTATTTTACAATATTTTTCACATATGTCTTTTGTCTCTTAATGAAATTACAATTTGATAAAGATTATGTAGATCGTAATTTGTTATTTGTCTGTAAATTCTAATGCATGATGTATTAGGTATATATGTAAAAATATTCGTAATATTTTATCCGTATTTTATCCGTAATATTACTTCTGCCTTTCTAAAAACTCGTTTGACAAACGGACGCCCTACATTTTAAGGGCATTATGATAAATGGTTTGGGTTTACATTATGAGGCGCTACTTAAGTGACTATAAAGCCCGTTAAATGGGTTTTCACGACATGTGGGTTACGTACACGAAAATTTGGGCAAGAACTTCCTATATGTGGTTATATGAACAATAGTGTAATCAAACTACGACGTAATACGTCATTCTAAATGATGATTCTTACAAAAAAATCTCTTATCATTATGATGTTTAAAAAAACACGCAAAGGTAAATTAATATACTATGTGTCAATTTAAATTTCATAGAATAAATAAAGTAGAACAAAGTGTATAAAAAAAGCTATCTTCATTATGTAGATTTTAATGTAACAGAAAATATGTTAATTTAATTATGCACACACGCACACGTGCACATGCGCACACACACACATACGCACACAAACACACACAAAACCACTCATACACGTTCACACTCATGCTCACACACATTAATTTTGTATTCTAGATTTTAAATTAAGTATTCAGTTTTTATTCGTTTCTTAATTATGCCGACTAGACCACTAATATATTGTAAACTGGGAAGACAATAACCTCCAATTTACGAGCTTACCTAGTTTAGGAGTCCAGAGTAATTTAATTATGTATTTTTCTTTTTATCCCCAAATAAATAAAGTTATATTATTCTATTTTACAACTTCGCGACAGTAATGGTGTACGTGCTTCGTCGGTAGCTAGTTACTATTCCACCAGCAAAAGATTACTGCTAAGCAAAATGTTTCCGTCCCGTTACGATGCTGTGTTAACAAATAAGATTGTAGCATAACTTACCATTAGATAAGATCACAGACAAGGGCTAATCTGTCAGCAATAAAAAAGAATTTAGAAATAAAAATTAACTAGGGTCAAAGACACTGACCTCTCATTAGTGCGGCTTCTGAAGCTCCGCCATCTTTATCCTGTCCCGATAATAACCTCATTGCATTTGACAACACTTCAAACTATCGCAACAACAAATACTTGTTTATGTCGGATAAATATAAAGAATTTTATTTATACGGGAGTAACTAGGTTATCCTTTGGTTATCGCCGAGCATGTGACTGATAAACTGGCGAAGAACAAAGATCTTAATCAAAACAATAACTAAGTATTTAACTGTTTTATTAACTGGAAATAAAAGAATTATATGTGTATTTATTATTTTATTACAATCAAAACATATGATTTATTGGTTTCAAAGAACTTTACTTGTGTGCGTCAATATAAAATAAATCTGGGTATTTTTCCTACTTCCTCAAAATTTTTGCTTATTGTTCAAATTCAAATACATTTTTTTAAACTGTTGTGGATGTCAATTATTGTTTTATTATTTTTATTCTATAAAAAATTTCTTAATTTGCAAAAAATCTTGCAGCGTTACCTGTTTAGATATTACTTAAAGAATTACGTAATAGATATTATGTAAAATAGATTTCCATTACTGTAATGACTTTAAAAAGTTCGTGTTATATGGCGTAAAATTTTATTTTATTTATTTATCATCAGACATATAGTGTTGTTCTTACAAATAATGATCGATTATTTCAACTTAAAGTAAAATAAAAAAGAAAAATTGTTTTAATTCAGATCGGAGCCCATAATAATAATTACATTTAAATGTCAGATACAAAAATAAAGAAATATAAAATAAAATAAACGTAACTTAATTTTCCCAAACGTGACTCTTTACAAACAATTGTTATATCCTTACCTAATACGTATTACGTAATAATATTCTAAATATATATTATAAAATTATTACTTCAAGCAGTTGAAGGAAATTCTACGTGGAAAAGTAATACTAGACAGTGATAGAGAGAGAGACCACAGAAGGACGGGATTAAAAGGACGAAAATCTTTTTAAACCCGAGGTTTTTCTAAATATGTATAGGCTTTGTTACAATGACTTTTAAAAATGCCCTTATTATTAATATAGGTAATACTTTATGATTGATTTTACCGATCGTAAAAGTTACATTTTATATATTCTTAATATACGACGAAATTAGGGTTCATTGAACTGTTTACCGCTGCTTATTCTTCAATGATAAGATTATAGTTTCACTCGAACTTTATTGCATACTATTTTTATATACTACAGTCTTTCTAATACCGTTATGTTAAAGGACAAGGAAGGAATAACGCAGTTATGAATTATAATATTTTTTATGTACAGTCTTACCTTTAGTTAATATGAGCTTGTAATTTTTGTCACAATGCGAACTTTCACCATTAGGTTTCATAGTTTTTTTTATTACGTATCTGGATTATACATACTACTTGTCATTGGCATTTACGTTTTTAACGTTATAACAAAAGTACCCTTTTCACTGAGGCATAAGAGAACACTGCTTTGTGTTTCAACTAAAAGATATTATCTTTATAAGTTCCATGTACTTCATTATATTATGTTATCTCTATTTTGCAGCTAACAGCTCAGGATCACACGAGTCGTTGACGTCGGGGAGAGTAAAACTATAATACTTTATGTGAATTTGCTATTATGCACTTTACAATTTGTGAATACAACGTTATTTTATGTATTGGCTAATACTAGCTAGTTATGAACTCTATAAAATACAGTTGGCATATATTTACTCACTATGAATAACGAAAATACATCATAATGAATTGTATCAAACTATAAAATAACGTAGTCAGACTTTATAGATAATATATTTAGAAATCTAGTGAAATATTATGAGGGAAGTCGATGTGTTCTTCGATTTTATCGCATAAACCAATCAATTGGAGACGACGAATTTCGATGACGATGTTACAGAATGCTATTTTATTAAATTCCTTTGATAAGTTCGCTCTCTCCCTATATACGTATATTTCGTTCAAATCTTTAATAAGTTGAATAAATTCGTCCTAGATGGCATAGGTATTGACTTAAAGTTTCTTTTACGTTTCCTGTTTGATAAAATAATCTATAATGAAGTAGGCATTACCACACCATGTAGCTATTAAAATATGATGCTTATCAGTAAAAAAGAATGTCTCTGAAACTGTTACAAAGTTAGGATTTTATACTTGATTAAAATCCTAATTTTAACGGCTATTATCGAAATATTTCTACTGTCTCGACATATAAAGTACATAGGAGCCGTCGAAATATTTAGATTTAGATTTATTTATAATGAACTAATTGTTTTCTTTTTACTTTTAAAAAATGATGTCTACATTGAGATCTTAGTAAAATGCATTACCACCTTGCTTTGTATGTCGGTTTATCAGTTCTAGCGATCCTAATTATTATCAATAGTAACGTTTGAATTGATATTATCAATACGCTAATCATTCTTTCATCGACGGGTTCAATAAATAAACATAGTGCCCGAGTTTCATATCGATCGAAATCTCATCAACTGATAACATCTAGCAAAAATTACGCATTGAATGTTGCAAAATTGTGTTTTATTGTTTTGTTTTATTGCCGACAGCTTAGCGCTTGACTGTGACCTCACCTGATAGTAAGTGATGATACAGTCTAAAATGTAAGCGCGCTAGTCTGGTAAGAGGCGATGTACCCCTTATGGTTTCTACACATCATCGTACCGGAACACAAATCTCTATGTTTGGCGGTATGTCTTTGCTGGTAGGGTGGTAACAAGCCGCGGCCGAAGCCTCCCACAGTCTAGACACAGACAAATTATAAAATAC
The DNA here is from genome assembly GCA_015832385.1 of Elymnias hypermnestra. Lineage (NCBI taxonomy): Eukaryota > Metazoa > Arthropoda > Insecta > Lepidoptera > Nymphalidae > Elymnias > Elymnias hypermnestra. The sequence continues at coordinate 3,659,023 of JACTOM010000030.1, read as the reverse complement.
AATTTCCTAAATTCGTCCTACCGGGGATCGAACCCGGGACCTCCGCTAGCAAAGCGAATACTCGCACCACTGCGCCAGCGAGGAATTATATTCAGAATTTGTTGGCGCAATGGAACATGCGGAAGCTTGTTTAGAGTCACAGTTTCAAATTCTTAGCAGGTCCCACTAAGTTCTCTTAACAATACTTATAGTTTTTAATTCATCAGTCTGCTTTTCGGTGAAAGATTTTTTGAGAGGATATCTACATATCCCTGGAACAATTCTGGAATTACCTGTCAATCCACTTTGTGCCATGGGTGAGGGGACCTAGCCGTGGGACGTTAATAGATTACCTTACTTAGTATTGTAAGTAGTATGAACCTTGTTTATGTTTTGACATTGTTATTAGCTTCATCTGTATTTACTATCAATGTGACGGAATCTATCAAAGTAAGTTTCATCAACACCTAGTCGTCCCTTCCACTTGAAAATATGTCCACGTGTTAGTTGGTAGAGTGATAACTATCCTCGGTCGAAGTCTGCTACCAGTCCAGACCCAGACAAACTAAGGAATACAAACATATTTACAGGCGAGACATAACTTCTTATTGTCCTACCCAATAATTAGCTTCCAGGTGACAGTTGAGATAGGACAAAGGAGATTGTTTGGTGTATGAGCTTTACCATTAAATTGTTCCTTATTATAAATATTGGAATATGTCAGTTTCCTCTTAAGAATTATACAATGTTTAGAAGAATTTGTAAAAAGCTCTTTAATATAAAAACAATACAAACGCCTTTAACGCATAGATGAGAATAAAAAAATTTTAATCGGTACGCAATTAGACGTAGAAATATGGAATAATGGCTCAACACCAGTTTTTTAACAGTAGACAAGACACCAGTTTTTTTTAACAGTCACGGGTTCGAATCCGGGATAGGCACCACCTATTGATGTTTAAAATTAGGCTTTACGGCGTAATAAGACAATCTGCACATACCCTGGGAGCTATTCTGGGATATGGATAGCCTGCCAGCCCGCAATGAAATGGCATGGTGGTTCTATGCTCTAAACTCTATCTAACTGGAGGCAGTGTGGCCAGCAGTTTGACGTTAATAGCCTGCTTGTTACTTGCATACAAAATAATAAATACAATGACACAAACACTGCAGTCTTTTTTAAAGTTGTTTAAATAAATAAAAATTTTAACAAAAAAAGAACCGCCTTCAAAACAGACTTACAAATATATTAATATGCTCTAAAAAGTAAGAAATAATTGCGTATTCTTTTATAGTGTTCTTCGTATTGTTATAGTCGGTGTCAGCCAAGGTAGATGTTCCCCGCGTGTCCACTTGGCAGCTCCCGCGTCTCTCCCACCTATAGCTATATATGTAGGTACCTTGGCTGACACCGACTCCAAATATAAGAATACGAAGAACACTATAAAAGAATACGCAATTATTTCTTACTTTTTAGAGCATATTAATATATTTGTAAGTCTGTTTTGAAGGCGGTTCTTTTTTTGTTAAAATTTTTATTTATTTTTTGATTTTTAGTGAATCTGAAGTAAACGTGTTGCAATGCAGCAACAAACGTAAGCTCATTGCTATTTGATTACAGACACTTATATTTTCTGCCATAAACCGCACCCTTACTGTAAGCCGTTGAGGAGATCCATTGATCTTCATATTTAACTACGACTAGCACTTGACCATACCGAAGTTACGGTAGGCAACTCAAATATCTGGATAGCCTATAGAAGATTTTGTCGAGTATCGTTCATTTACTCCTAAGAATTGAAGAGTTCCGTCACTTTGTCATGGCTTCCATCATTAAAACCTAACCAAACTATCACAAAACAACGCTTAAAGTATATCCTTTCCAATAAAAAAAGAATCATCGAAATCGGTTGGCATGATCTTGAGTTATTCGTCCATTTATCGCGCTTAATGCAAATTTAACACTTATCCGGTTTTCTCATGGATGCCATCATCAGAACTGGATTTAAAATGGGACCCTATGACGAGCAACATCTTTCATTTAAAAAAAAAATCATCAAGATCGGTCCACCCAGTCGGGAGATATGAGGTAACAAACATAAAAAAAAATAAAAAAAAATACAGACAAATTGATGTCCTCCTCCTTTTTTTGAACTCGGTTAAAAATAAGCGATTAGGTCGTGTGATTTTTTTTTAAATAAAATCCACTAGGACAAGAATATATTTTAAAATATTTATTTTAGCATTTAACAGCAAATAACAAATACAACACAATATTTAGCCACATACATCACGAATTACGTGGAATATACTAACAAAGTAGTAACACAAGTCAAGTGAGTGAAAATCTGACTAACTAGATTCTTGTAATTCGGATATCACCTTTAAAAAGCTTAGAAATGTAAAAACAAATATTATATAAATTTGGATATTCTATTCAATTTTACTGGATTATATGGATCATTTAAAGTATAAAATTTAAATGAATAGTATATTTCTGTATTTACTTTAAGGATATTTATTTCTCGGTATTATTTTATAATTATTACATATAAGGCACACCTGTCTGTGCCCAACGTAAAAATACTGGCGGACTGTGTTCTGCGACTAAGTTTAATCGATTGATAAATATGTCTCGTCCTTGTCATAAATATTTTTAGACTTAAGGAACTTATAGTTATCATTTTACAAAACATAATAAAATTCATTTTATCAAAGAGATTAGAAAAACCCTATGATAATACATTTAAGTCAGCAATTGTAAATGAGTAAAAGTATTATATGAAACGTAATATTTTTTCCGTCTGTATAATTCTAAAACTGTCTTTAAATGAAGTCAAGACATTATAGTAGTATTGCTATGTAAAAAATGTTTTCTTACTGTAAATTAGATATTTCTGATCCTTACGACTTATAAGTAATTACGAACAAGTAATAAAAAAGATATAGAAGTCCTATTCCATTTAGTATGAATTTCTTGAACTTATTATATATAAATAGGAAGAAACTTGAACTTTTCATTTTTCGCAAAATGAATTTAATATAAAAAAAGTACTTTTAAAAAAAGAAGTTCTAATTGACTACTGCAAATTTGGGCAAGATAGAAATTTATACTTACTTTTTAATAAATATTTTTTAAATTAAAAGTACTAAAATAAATTTACTTATGAATACCGTATAAAAAAAAGTTATAAGAACCGTTTACATAATGCGAGTCCTACTAATACAAGTTTTCTTAAAAAGGACGTCTCCGTGTACAATTAATTGATAATAAAATGTAATTTGTAATTTGATGCACTAATAATAATTATTATTTGGTATTTAGGAAATAAAAAAAAATCGGATATTATTAAAAACAATCCAGCCGTTTTTGAGTCTTAAATGGTGTAACTAAACCGAGATTTAATATATTTTTAAAGGAAGAATGTGAGCTAATAGGAATTGAATATTAAAATATTATTTAATATTACGAAAATATACTTTGTCTATGAGAAATATTTTTTTCGTGAATGGCAAAATATCCTAATAATATATTGTATTGTTTTTTCTGCCCAAAGTATAAATTTCAGATCACACACGTTTTTTGTAGATCATATAAAAGACCTTACAAAAATATTATTCTATTAAGATTCATCATCGATGAATACATAGAATAATAAAAAAAGCAAAAACATATGTTGATTTTATCGAAATTAAGACGTCATAAAGATGATTGTGTGTCAGATACGAATACAATTTATGACACCATATTTTTAATAACTCTTTAGATTGCTTCGCTATGTTACAAACCGAGGTAGCGTGAATATTTTTAGTAATGTCATTATTAGGGGTTTCAATTTCCTATATTATTTGGAATATATACGAAACAAAGAATTTTAAATAATGAACCTATTTGATGGATGGATTTATATTTGACAACCCTACTGGACACACTAACCGAAATTTCTTACGTCGTGACAATTCTTTATACACCCGGTGGTACAGTCATTTTATAAAAGTATTCATTTTACAAAAATAAAATTGTTATTATTTCAATGTGAATTCAAAATGAATTACGTATAAAATTTTCTTCATATATTTTTTTAATTAGATAGAAAATAGATATGCCACAGTCGAAAAATCGCTATTAGACGAAAGCAAATGCTCTATCAACGTTTATAAAAATATCAATTTTAAAAAACACCTTCTGTAGAATGACATTGTGGTGGCAAAGTACGGATACAACCTTCAAGTATGAAGAACATGACTGACAGACGAGAAAATTTCAATCGAAATATCAACTTAACAACGAACTTTATTACATACATAGCATCACGCCTCATTCCCATAGGGGTAGGCAGACACAACATCCTTCCACTTGCCACGATCCTTGCATATCTCCTTCGCTTCTTTCATTCTCATTAAACCTTTCATACAAGTTCGTCGGTTTAGAGTACTCTTGACCTGGCCGTTATTTAAAATGTCCTGGATTTGGTCCAGGAACGTTCGCCTTGGTCTTCCCCTTCCAACTTTCGCATTCACTCTTGACTCATAAATCCTTTTTGTCAGTCTCCTTTCATTCATTCTCTCTACATGCCCAAACCATCTAAGCATACCTTTCTCAATTTTAGTCACTACGTCTTCTTTTATACCACAACGTTCTCTTATCACACTATTTCTCACTCTGTCACTCAGTTTTAATCCACTCATGCTTCTCAACGCTCTCATCTCTACCGCATTTATTTTACTTTTGTGATTCTTCTGCCATACCCAACTTTCACTACCATACATAAGTGTTGGCACCAACACTCCTGCATGCACAGCCAGTCTCGCCCTTTGAGAGACCATTTGGCTATTCATAAAGGTGCGCAAGGCACCATTTATCAAATTCCCTGCATTCACTCTACTTTCAATGTCACTTTCACATGTTCCATCTTTTGTAAATTTAGATCCCAAGTATACAAATTCTTTCACCTCTTCCACTTGTTCCCCATCTATCAAAATATTGCCATTCATCATAGATTCATCTCGTTCAAAAAGACTTTCGTTTTGTTTACATTCACTTTCATTTTTTTCCCTTTTAAAGTTTTATTCATAATTTTTACCATATCCTGTTTATTATCCATTAGCTGATGACGCAAGTATTACTTGATCATCAGCGTAAAGTAAACATTTGATGAGAATTCATCCATTCTTAACCCATACATACTTTCTTTTAAATCTGTCAAACAGTTATCCATGAATAGGTTGAACAGGCACGGTGACGCAACACATCCCTGTCGAACCCCTCTTTCGACAGGAAACCAATCCGTGTACGCCCCGTTTATTCTGGAACAAGCACTAGAACCCTCATAGAGAGACTTCAATGCTTGAATCAGATTAACGCTCACCCATACGAAGACAACGTTGACCACAGCTCATTCCTCACCACTCGATCATAGGCCTTTTCTAAATCTACGAAAGCGCAATAAACTTTATTATTCATCTATTATTCATTTTGTATTCACCTTTTTGAACTGTGTATAATTAACTGATGGTAATTGAAAATTCAGTATAAAAACGTGTATCATCTTGTTAAGAGTTCGATATTTGTCGTATCGAACAATAGTTTCAATTTATTCGTTCATACTCACAAATGATTAATCAAATGCATAATATTCTATTCGTCCACGCAAGATAAATATTTTTTTGTAGTAATCTTGTAGTAGATGACACTCGATGTTCTTTTTCTTTCTTTCAAATATTATTCCATTATATAAATTAATTTAGTAAATAATCGTATTTTCAAAAAAAATTACAACGCTGTGTAAAATCGAAAATCACGTAAAATGCTTAAAGGTTTCTTACTAATGAGCTTTACAAGTCCACGCTGGATGGGTAGGCATTAACTTTTTTATTTTACTTGATTTTGGCTTGATGACACATTTTAGACGTCAAAATGGTAACTAGAATAAATTTCAAATAAGGCCTTAACCAAATAATCGTTTTTAAAACGATTATATTTAATGTCGATATCTATAATCACTCCAGATAATCCAATTACAAATTATTAATTTCATAAATTTTAAATTTAATGTAAACTAATCGTGGTTATAAGCATAAACAAAGTACCGATATACATTCAAAACTGGAAATTTATCTCAAAATTTCCATTGGTTTTAGTTACGCAATATCAGCTTTCCACATCAATATAAGTCCAGAACAAATAAGTTTAGCCACCATGTTATGCATTTTATTAAATCATTTGTCCACACATCCTGGTCTTCTATAAACTTTTGACCACGAGTTATTTTTAGTTTTTCCGGTTTCAGTGACCATTATATTTTTTTTCGGACTATTAACAATAAAACAGGCTCTGGTAGACCATTGTAATCTTTTTAAAAGAAAATGTGAATTGGAAATGCATGAATTTTTAAATACAATAATTAAAAAAGGTAAGTAGCAGCCCCTTCACGACCCACTGTTGGGCACAGGCTTCTCCATTAATTGGAGAGAGGGTTTTTAGAGTCAAGATCCGCCACGCTTCTTCACTGCGGTTTGAAGGGTGGTGAAAGTTAATAAGGTATGGGTGGAAAATTATAAGTTATAATAACTGACAAATTGAACTATTAATAAGTGTTTGAGTAATTATTTCAATAAAAACGTAATGCTTACGATAGCTATGTACGTAGTATAGCTACCACCACCAAGAACGAGCTAAGTAAACTTCCGGGACGTCATCAGGTTAGACATATTTCCAACAGTGGACATGTTTCAGTCGAAATGAAGTGGAGGAATATTTGTATTCTCGGTACAAAGCATCGAGAGTTTTAATAGGATAAATTAGACATAGACAGATAAAAAATAAGGCATAATCGGAGAGCCACAGCTTAACTTTATCATGATGACTATTAAAATAGCGCGCTGAAACTTACATCGAAATGTTTCGTCATATTAGCATTAGTAGTTAGAAATATAGTAGATACGTAAATAGAAGCTCTATTATAAATACTGATAAGATGGTCAGCAGAGCTAACCTTAAGCTAATTAATTGTTTTTATATCGATATTAGACGATTGATTTACAATAAACGGATTACATGAAAAGTTATCGCTCTATTATCTGTTCTAGTCAAATTATATATAAAAGCATAGGATTTTAACAAATTTGTCAAAGTGCCATCGGAAACTCACTGGTACAAGATGCGTGCAGTCTTCGTTTTATTGGTCGTGGCTTTAGCTGCGGTGGCAGGTATGTATAAAGTGCTTTATTTTCAATTAACACCTATAGTCTCAATTATTATTGAGTGCTAAAGTCATGTGATCAATAAATTTAACAAATAAAGTTTTTCAACTTGCTTTGGCATGTTAATGTTTTTAATAAAAAAAGTCTGTGTGTACTTATGTACACGCGTTAGAAGTTATACTACTTTGACATAACAAGATAATTTTTTTTTAAATAATAATATGCATACATTTTTTCTCGAAACTATCGAAACTCGAAACATTATCAGTCATTATCATTGTATAGCACAACTTTTATTATTTAATGTCTTATTGAAATACACGCTTGATTGCATTACAATCTTCAAAGTTTTAACCATAAATCCACTCCGTAGGTTTTGTTGCTTGTCAAATTAAAAAACATCCATTATTCGTTCACTCAATGCAAGGCAAAAGCAAAGATTCGAAAATAATAAATGTAAACTAACTTTCATTGGATATAAATAGTTTATCATCTGTTTTCTATACTTGAGTCTGAAAGTTTGATAAGAATGTGTTGATATTTTCTATGTAACAATATATCTAACAAGTAATATAATAAAATAATTTACCTGCCTTCTGTTGTGTGTGCCTTGCCACACCTGAAAGCCAATTATTATAAGAAGAAGAAGAAGGTATTTCATAATTATAAAAAACTTAAAAAAACTAAAATGTTGACTATAGCTAACTTCAGGGTGTCAGTTTTTGTGACGGCTTGCGCGTGCATCGTAAATATTTAATCTCATCATTTTTCCCTAACGCGCCAAAAGAAGTATAACTTCCAAAAAAAAAAGGTTGTATCACAAATGATTTATATGCAATGAAAACTTAAAAGCATTAAAGGAGATGGCCCACTCCCCATATATTATTTGCCCCAGATAAAAAAGTTTATGCGTCACGATCTAACTTTCATTTTTGGGTTGGTTTTATTGTCTACATTAATAATAAACAGTATTTTTAGCCCTACATAGCAGGGTTATTGCGTATTGTGTACATTAACATTCACTCAAAATATCTACCTAAAGGTTATATCACCTAAATTATTCGGCGTCGAATTAAAAGTTTTTTTTTTATTGCTGACAGATTAGCGCTTGACTGTGATCTCACCTGATGGTAAGTGATGATACAGTCTAAGATGGAAGCGCGCTAATCTGTTAAGAGGCGATATACCCCTTACGGTTTCTACACAGCATCGTACCGGAACACAAATCTCTTTGTTTGGCGGTACGTTTTTGCTGGTAGGGTGGTAACTAGCCACGGCCGAAGCCTCCCACTAGTCCAGACACAGACAAATTAGAAAATACAATTTCTTAAATTCGTCCCACCGGGGATCGAACCCGGGACCTCCGCTAGCAAAGCGAATACTCGCACCACTGCGCCAGCAAGGCCGTCAAAATCGAGTACTTACTTGGATGTATCAAATCAATAGGTAGTAAAAAAAAATGGCCAAAAGCAACAACAGGAAATAAACATAAGTACATCTTTTATGAACCTCGCTAGTGCATAGATTTCTAAATATATGTTTAATAATAAAAATTGTGCATTAATTATATTACACTAATATGGCTACGTCACCCGTCAAAAAGGATATTTGACAATTCAAAAGTGCTGTAATAGGCCCACTTGAATAAAGATATTTTGACAGAATTTACTATACAAGCATGAAACGACTCTAGGGCAGAAATGGGCCATCTCCTTTTACTAAGATTTTTTTATCCCGTGAATACTTTTGGTATATATGTACCCTGCTTGGATTTAAACAGCATGGCAATTAAAGTTTCTGAAGCTCGCCCTTTGTAGCTAATTATGACGTGATTTCAGCTAAGCCATCTGGTGAGAGAATTGTTGGTGGTTCAGTCACAACTATCCAACAATGGCCCTCAATGGCGGGAATGATGTATTCAAGAACAGGTCTTTCGTTTGCTCAGGCTTGCGGAGGTGTCATAATCAATAACATGAACGTGCTTTCCGCGGCCCATTGCTTCTGGTAATAGAACATTTTTAGACCGTTACAAATAATTTGCGAAACTTACTAATCATTCCCTAAAAGCAATGTTATTTATTATTATTGCCAAACTTAGGTCTTTTAATATAATGATTTTTAGTCGTTTGGCAGTTCCAATAAGTGACCCCTCCGTTTAATAAAAATATCGACTACGATTTATCTACATCTGGAAGAAAGAGAATACTTATGAGGATGTTTCAACATACGAAATAGTATATTTATATTTTTTACTGACAGTTTACCGCTTAACTGCGATCTTACCCGATGGTAGTTAATGATACATTCTAAGATGGAAGCGCGCTAATCAGGTAATTGGCGATATACTTCTTATGGTTTCTACAGCATTGTACCGAAACATAATTCTCTTTGTTTGGCGGAATGTTTTTGCTGGTAGGGTGGTAACTAGCCACGACCGAAGCTTCCCATCAGTCCAGACTACAGTATGACAAATAGGGCGTATTTAGGAATATAGGATAGGATATAATTTCCTAAATACGCCCTATCGAGTCTCGAACTCGGGACCTCTGCTAACAAAAGCGAGTACTCGCATCACTGCGCCACCGAGACTGTTAAAACATAGTATTTAAAATATTACAGTCTAATTGTTGTCAGACTCTTTAAGATCTAATTTTTATCTAAATTTTTACCAATTTTTTTTTAGGGGCGACACTGCATCTCAATGGCGTGTACGTGTAGGTTCGTCTTTCCGCAGCAGTGGTGGTACCATCTTTAACTTACAGCGGATCTTAAATCATCCCAGCTACAACACACGTACTCTTGACAATGACATTTCTGTTCTGAGAATAAGCGGTGCTTTCTCCTTTGGCACTAGCGTAAGATCGGCTAGTATCGCTGGGACCAACTACAACTTGCCCGATAACTCCGTTGTTTGGGCAACAGGATGGGGAACCACTTCTGTGAGTATTTGCTATCTAATAATCATTTTAGTATTATACGATTTGCAAACGTGAATTTGTGAATGCAGTTCTTAATATAGGATCACTTGTTTAGAAATCATGAGTTTTGGCAGTGGATTAATGCTACCTTTTATTGATCCTTACGTCACTTGTAAGAATGTATTAATTGTTTTTAATAATGAACTGTTATATTTATTATATATATGAAATTGGGAAATGGAAAATTTAAAAAAGTTTTAATATAATGCAATGCCTTGCATTATATTAAAACGTTTTTACTTGACCCTTGCATTATTTATAGATTTCTTACTTTATTTTTTATAATATCTAAATTTAAAACATGATGTCCTATACAAAAGGGGAGTACATATTTCAACGGCTAAAATTGGTCTTTTATTTGATATTCTAGCAATTTTAGTGTCCATTTATGTATCATATACTAACAGAAATCTGGAATAATGAAGTTTATTTCTCATTTTAGTCCGGAGGATCAATGTCGGAACAGCTTAGACATGTACAGATTTGGACTGTGAACCAAGCAATCTGCAGAACACGTTATGCTAACTCAGGCCGTACTGTTACTGATAACATGCTGTGCTCTGGTTGGCTCGATGTTGGTGGTCGCGACCAATGCCAAGGTGACTCAGGTGGCCCACTTTACCACAACAACGTCGTTGTTGGTATTTGTTCTTGGGGTGCTGGATGCGCCCAGGCCCAATTCCCAGGTGTTAATGCACGCGTTTCTCGCTTTGCTACCTGGATCACTTCTAATGCTTAAATAAAAAAAAATCTTTATTTGAAAAACAGAAAGAGTTTTATTATTGACTACCTAACCCAGTAAACTTTGTGCCACCTCAGAATCTATAAATAAGAAGTTGAAAGAAAATTTCAGAATGTGTTAATTTTAGTAAAAAAATGTGGTCAAAACTTATCCCGAACAAAAAGAATTCGTTATTAAAAACGCGATCATCACCACCTGATTCCTGCCAAATTCCGTAAAATGTCAATGTCAAATGTCAAAATAAAGGAAAAAACAATAGTACTCTTTTCAATTTAATTTAATTTATGAACGATGGGACGAACATCAAATTATTTGTGGATAGGACATGATTTGAAAATGAGTTTGGAAGTGTGAGCACTGAGCCAGTATAGTGCCACTTCAAATAAGGCGTGGGGTATTGTAGGAAAATCATGTTTTAGTTTCAATTTTACAAATAATTGTAGATAAAAACAAATGTAACCGTGCATTATTTATTGAAAGTTGATACACTGGTTAGTTTCCAGAACCCAGATCACAGTTTTAACCTATTTAAGTAATAAGAAAGATTAACATTGGGCATGAAGTGTATTATAATTACAAGTGAACTACAATCTAAATGCTAAAAAATGCTATCATACAACCATTTCGATTAGAAACTAAATATTATACCTAGTTCTCATAGCGTCAGCGGTTCTCTACTCGAAACTATTGATTCTATTCGCGACCTGGGTATAATACTCGATAAGAAATTGTGATTTGACATACACATTGAAATAATCTTTAATAAGGCATTCCGCCTTTTAGATTTTATTCTACGTAACTGCAAAGATTTTAAAAATCTTTGGACCAAGGGCATTTTATATAAATCGTTCGTAAGATCTGGTTTAGAATATGGGATTTTGCGTCGTTTTGATTCCACATTATAAAGTACACATTAAGCACTTCGAAAGGGCCCAAATGCGATCATTGGCATTTGTCATATAATGTAAATATGGCAAAACAATTACCATCCTATTATGATCGTCTAAATTTTTTTAAAACGCAACCTCTTACCCATCGAAAAATGTTGTTAGATATCACATTCTTTTTTAAACTTTTTAATTTGATCTTGGATGCGCCGGACTCCTCTCCAAAATTAATTTTCATTTACCGAACAAAAAATACTTTTAATATTTTCACCTCACGTACGCCACGCTCAAACCTAGAACAGTTTGCACCAAACGACAAATTAGTAAATACATACAACACTTTACATATTAACAATATAGCTGATGTATTTGGGGCCGCACTACCTATATTTAAAAGGAAGATTTCACTTAGTTTTTAGTTTAGTTCTTTTAATTAACAATATTTATTATTTATTTATTTAAAAAGGGCACCAACAGGATACATTTAAAAGTAAATTACAAATAAATCTTAAACAAAACAAGTTTTAGAACTAGAAGTAAACCTACTTACTGGTACAATAAAATAACTCTAAAGGGGAAAAAATGACATATTACATAGAGTGATAAACAGAAACATGACTAAAACTATAACGACAACTAACTTAAACATTTAATTATTCAAAAGTAACCAACTAAAGAATATAAAGTAAAAGGAAGCTGAGGAAGATGAAGCTAGTATTGGGCGAAGGAGAATTTTTTTAATTTGTTTTTAAATTTTGGCAGACTATCGCCCACTATATCGATAACTTTGCTAATATTATTATATGTCGTTAACATCCTCTTTATGGGTGCTGAATCACCAAGGTTCATTTTGGTAACGGTGTAATTAAAAAGTAGAATTTTTTTTAGACGAGAGTACGGCTTGGGTATTCTTAAAGAGATTTTTTGTAGTAAGTTACCTGCCTCGATGGAGCCGTTTATTATTTTGTATAAATAGCATAAATCAAGACATTTTCCGCGGTCTAGAAAGTGTCATTAACCTATAATGGCGTAATCTTGAATAATAGCTAGCTTTTTCCTCCAACAGTCTGTCACAGTAATTAACAAAGTACATAAAACGTTTCTATATACGTTCTATTCGGTTAGCTTGTATGTTATAGTGCGGATTCCAGGTTACTGAGCCGAAGTCGAGAATACTTCTCGGTAGTGCCTGGAAAAGCAAAATCCTTATTTTAGAGTCCTTAAACTTTTGTATTTCGTTTAATAAACCCATTTAACTTAGAAGTTGTAGTACAAATATTATCTGTATGTGGAATAAAGCTCAGTTTATGATCCACAGTGACTCCCAAGTCCTTAATATGATTTGAAATTTGTACAACGCAACCGTTAATTTTATAAACATAACATCGGGCGGACTTTTCTATGAAAAGATATACAGTAACATTTTTTATGATTCAGTACCATCTTATTCTCATTACACCACTGTGTTAATCTATTGAGGTCATCCTGTAGTAACCTTGAGCCATCCAGAGTGTTGATAACTTTGAAGGTTTTTAAGTCGTTTGCAAGACTTCCGAATAGATACTACAAGATACTATGTCATTAATAAATATATTGAAGAGAATTGGACCGAGAATGGATCCTTGGGGAACTCCAGATTGTGCTGTATAAGAGGTAGAAGATTCAAATCCACCTAACGTATGACTGTTCATACGTCTATTAAGTAGGTACGAGGAAAGCCAATTCAATATATGTCCAATAAAACCGTGAGATTTTAATTTATTTATTAGTAGGTTGTGGTCAACTAAATCGAAGGCTTTTGAAAAATCCGTGTAAAGTGTATCAACTTGTACATTCTTGTCAACATAAGACGATACAGTATCAATATATAAAACTAAATATGACTGAGTGGACCTATGTTTAAAGAAACCGTGTTGTTTGGACGTTAGTATTGATTTCATGTACCAGTTTATATAAGGGCATACTAGTGATTGAAATAATTTAGACAGTATAGATAGTTTAGAGATTGGCTGCTATTTTGTGACATCTCTTTTGTCCCCATCCTTGAAAAAAGACAGGATGATACCATGTTTCCATTGCCGACGGAAAAATACCCTCCTGAATGGACCTATTAAATATAGCACCAAGGGGCATCGATGCTGGAATTCCATACTTGCTATTACCCTGTTGCTTTAGATAAGTCCAAAAGTACTTTGTGTTAGATTTTATATTAGACTCTATTCTTTTAGTGTAATTATTATAATAAGACTCAGCAATATAAACTCTATTTCATCGAGAGGATTATTATATTTTCTAAAACGAGTCCTGTATTTTTCTTTCTCTTTTATTCTTTTAATTAAACTTCCACTATACCAATGTGAATATCTACTACTCCTAGCGGTTTTTATTGGAATAAGCGTTTTAATTATGTCATTAAGTATAGAATAGAAGCGAGATACCATTTCTTCAACGTTGGAACATTCTGAGAAAATTTGTTTCCAGGAAATTTTTTGAAGTTTGCTATTTATAAGTTTATAATCTGCTGAAAAGAAATTAGGCTTTTTACATTTGTTTAAAGCAGTCAGTTCCTCAACTACTCAGTGTATGGTTATTACTAGTGGGGGGTGGTAATTGTCTAACTTGCTTAGTCAGATAGAACACTTGTTTACTTGTACGTTGCTATATTTTCATTTTATATTTTTATCACTTTGTAATAGCAGGAGCGTACACACTTTTTTGTTATATCATGACGTTGTTTCCTTTAATTAGAATATTATTCACCTTGTGTTAATGTAAATATATTATTTTATGTATCCAGTTATAAGTTCTGTTGGAAACCTAATAAATCAATAAAAGTAAAATAATATAACATAAGTACCTTTAAGGTAAAGGTAAATAAAAATAAGAAGAGCAACGTCTAGACAACTTTGCTCGAACTAAATAAGACATTTCTTTTTTTAACTAAACCAGTAAAACATTTAAAAATAGCAAAATTAAATTTATTATATACAATGCATATGTAGCATCTTGGAATATTGCAGTTTGGTATGGTCGCCTTATTATTAATATACATAGTTTACGAATGGAAAGAATACAAAACGACTCTTAAGCCACTTTTCTTGTTTGTTTGTAACGTCAATAAGACTCTAATGAATTAAAATGATCAACTTAAATATTTTAAATTAGATAAGTCTCTCTTCTCGCAGAAAATTACTGGACCAACGAATGGTTTTTCTACAAAATAATGCGTAATTCATTAGATACGCCACAAATAATAAAGACAAATCAATATAAGAATACCAAGACGTAATGCTCGAGTCTAATTGGCGACGTTTGTTGTACCACATGCTAGATTGCTAGAACAAAACTTGGTAGTCACTCTCCCATACCCCGTATCACACGTCAATACCATAAACTTTCTAACGAGTTAGATATTTAAGGATCTATTTAGCCACTTCCGGAAGAGAGTTTCGGAATTGTTGTGGGATTCAACTTTATACTAAAAGCAAAAATATGTACAATTATCTGTTTTTTTCATTTTCGAAGTGAATTTTCTTTGAGGCATGAGGGTAACATTTTTACGGACGAAACGCGTGATTGGCGTCACGAAGAAGTGCAGCGTTTTTAAGCTAATGCGTTTGAAGGTTAGGTAGTTTAATTTACAAATAACATATGGCATTATAACTTGACACTCGTCATTTAATAATTTAATATGTTATTTTTCATAAAATATAAAATAAACATTTCATAAATTCTCATTTCTAAATCTTACATTCTAAAACAAAATTTCATTAATAATTTCTAATAATCAAAACCACGTGGCGTTTTTATTTACAATAATAAATAAATCTAAAGTTTTACATTTGTATAATTATAAACAAGTTAATAATTTAATAATTACATACATACATAGCATCACGCCTTATTCCCATAGGGGTAGGCAGAGACAACATCCTTCCACTTGCCACGATCCTTGCATATCTCCTTCGCTTCTTTCAATCTCATTAAATCTTTCATACAAGTTCGTCGGTTTAGAGTACTCTTGACCTGGCCGTTATTTAAAATGTCCTGGATTTGGTCCAGGAACGTTCGCCTCGGTCTTCCCCTTCCAACTTTCGCATTCACTCTTGACTCATAAATCCTTTTTGTCAGTCTCCTTTCATTCATTCTCTCTACATGCCCAAACCATCTAAGCATACCTTTTTCAATTTTAGTCACTACGTCTTCTTTTATACCACAACGTTCTCTTATCACACTATTTCTCACTCTGTCACTCAGTTTTAATCCACTCATGCTTCTCAATTTAATAATTAAGTAATATAAACAAGTTAATAATTAGGTAATATAAACAATATTAGTTTACTAAACAAATTTTATTTTTCTTTTGTATTCCCTTCATTTGATAGTATCTTTAGAATAACTTAATCTTTAACTCATGTTGTGGCTACCTTAAAAGCTTACACACTTCACAAATATCGAGATGTAAGTTTTTATTGAGACAAAGCTCTTCGGACAGTGCGTGTTGCCAGTGATGACCTACGGCTCCGAAACGTGGTCGCTGACTATAGGCCTCATACGAAAGCTCAGAGTTGCTCCGCGTGCAATGGAGAGGGCTATGCTAGGAGCTTCTCTATGTGATCAAATCAGAAATGAGGAGATCCGTAGCAGAACCCCGCACCGGGCGGCGCAGTGTACGGAGACCCCCCACAAGGTGGACCGACGATATAAAGAGGGTCGCCGGTAGCCGCTGGAGTCAGGCGGTACAAGATCGGGCCTTGTGGACGTCATTACGAGAGACCTATGTCCAGCAATGGACGTCCATCGCTTTATACTATAAGCATATTGTGTGGTAACTACTGGTGGACCTTAAATAAATAAACTACTAGCAATTTCACCTACGTAGATGCTGATGTCGTGACAATGAACCTCTGAATGAAATGGTACACTGCAAACATAATGAATATGGCCATCGCTATACTACTACATTATATTATAACACTATTTTGTTTTGACATTTTAAAATTCGTTATTTCTTTTGAATGAAATATCCCACATCAATAATTGAAAAAGTATTGAAATGGTGTTTAATAAAACATAATTTAATAAGATAAAGATTAATACAGATGTATGAATAATATGGTTTAATTATTGTCGGCCCTTTTGTTAACTTTAAAAATGTAAAAAGTAGTTACAGAGGCATAAGTACAGTAGTTGGACATATGGTATATGGTATATATTTTAGAACATTTTTTTTGTTCTATTGTCAATAGTTCCCGCAGCGCACTCGATGATAGATTTCATGTGACTAACTTTTTGACACAATTTTTTTTTCCCTATTTTTTTGAGAAAGTAATGTAGCCTATGTCACTCAAGGAAAATGCAGGTTGCAATGGTAAAAAAATTTTTGAAATCGGTCGTGTAGTTTTTGTGTGAAGGCATTACAAACAAACGTACGTAAAAACACAAATGTGTCCTCTTTATAATATTAGTGTTGGTAATTGTAAAAATAAATTATATATTACGTAGTTTATCGAACTGGCTTATGTGGTTTAAAAGATTCGTCTTTTTATTGAAGTACCATTTTATTTCGGTTATTTAAATGTTAGGTTCACGGTTAAGACATATTTGAAAACTTGTTGTATATGCCTAAAAATATTCTTAGTTTTAAGAATCTGATCCCCATATAATGTACCAATATAATATGTAAGCATAGAGATATACTTCTATCAAACAGCCTATTAGAGCCTAGACTCGAAGATTAATGTTTTAAAATCGCTGGGTGGAATTCATTATAGTTGACATGATTTCTTCAAGATACGTGACAATAATAAACATAATGATTTAACAATTAAACAATCTTATCGTGCATAATATCAACAATAAAAATTGTAATTATTTTAATATTATGCAAGATAAAATGGATATAAGGATGATTATTTTGATAGATGGGGAACAAGTGGAAAAGGTGAAAGAATTTGTATACTTGGGATCTAAATTTCCAAAAGATGGAAGATGTGAAAGTGATACTGAAAGGAGAGTGAATGCAGGGAATATGGTAAATGGTGCTATGGAGAACGTTGTGGTATAGAAGAAGACGTAATGACTAAAATCGAGAAAGGTATGCTTAGATGGTTTGGGCA